>JAHPZR010029296.1:0-10000 GCA_019787425.1 Platygyra sinensis | reverse complement strand
AGCAGAAAAATTCAAAAAAACTTTTTTAGACTAAAACGATTTCGTTTCAGATAAAAGAAGAAACTTGCTAACGCAAAATCTAATCCCGTTTCAGTGTGCACATCACGCGCAATTTTCTGACAGTGTCTTTTCGGGGTATTCAAGCACTGCCTCCATAATAAAAAATTACACGTGCTGGTGCATGGCCACACTGTTTATCGGTCTTCCGATGGTATTTGCTTTCACTTCTCCAAAATTTAAAACTTTTGAGATATATCGTTCGATTGTTTTTGCTGACATCCTCAAAGCAGCTGCTACCTCATCTACTTGATATCGTAAAATTTATTTCATCCAAATGGCTCGCCATCGTAGATCTTCACTGTACGGGCGAGGCATAGCTGGTTTTGATGAATTTATTCAGAAAAAAAAATCCCACGTAACCTTGCGGTCTTGTCATCTATCTTTATGCTTTGATCCGACAACGTTAACTGAAATAGCTGTATACGCGTGCAAGAGAAAACAACACGTGCTTTGCAATGACTGCTGTCATGAGTTCTTTTTCGCCTGAGGTCAAGAAATCTCACCCCAGTTTGCACTGGGACTGCATTCCCTTTTTTGTTGAATGCAACCAGAGTGACACCCAGCTCAAAGAAAATCTCAAAACGTCAGACAGAACGAAAGAAGCCAAATAAGAGAGCAAAAAGACCTAGCCTCGCTTTTGTGTCCACTGGACAAAAACGAGGCCCAAAGCCCCTGAAAAAACTTAAAGGGCGGACAATTTGCAGTCTTCACAAAAAATCTCGATTTCTCGCGCCTGCAAACGAAATTAGGATGCGTTCTCTCGTTCCTCGAGAACGCAAATACGTTATTGTACACTAACACTTTACTCAAATAGTTAGTTATGTCTTTAGTTTATAAGCTAGCTACGTGTAACTCTTGAATAGTAGTAATGACAAATTCATTTATATATGGCATGTACTTTTGTAATATTAACTAGTGTCCTATTGAGAGGCGTGGCAGGTTGCGGTCAGATACCAGCCTCTCAACATCTGTCGAAGAAAGCTGTGATGATGAATCAAGCACCAGTCTTCGGAGTACAGAACCTCATTCTCCCACAGAAAATAATGATCTCAGCTCACTAAGGGATGATGCATTCTGGCGCTTGAATAGCTCTGACCCGGAGAAATAGACTTCTCCGTACATAGAATATGGTGATGATGTCAAGGGAATCCTCAATCAAGTTTAATAAGTAATAAGTAATATTAGTTTTGTTTTTGGTGTAAGTAAAAAGAGTGCTCCTTATTTATATTTTGAAACTATAACCATTAATAAACTAATCAGCAAACAAATCAATTTCATGATACGGAACACTAGTGTGTTACTGGACAGGAAAGCATTAACTTGTAGTGCACGAATGTACAGTAAAACCTGTGTGGGAGAACCGACATTTCTTTAAGTCTTGTATTTTGGAGTAGTCATTGGTAATTTAGGCTAACAAAGGTCTTAATTAGATTCTTAATTTCCATGAAAGAGATATAGTTGTTGATTGCAGAAAAATAAATAAGCTTGGGTTTGGTATATGCAGTGTTATTCACAACTGCATTATGTAGACTAACACACTTAATGTATATGTAGTGTTGCCACTATAAGAATTAAAAGTTCATTTTTTTAACCGTAACCCACATGTAACAACCTGCTTGACCTTATTTCGCTAAACAGGTTGTTATATCTTTTGGTTTTAAAATGGCACGTTTCTGGGAGCAGAATCCTCTACTTCCTACATGTGGGTTTGTACTGCACATGGCTTTACATAATATGGAGAGGTTTGCATGGTGTGATCATCTATTTAGTGTCATCAAAAGCAAAGTGATGTTTATTCTGCGGTGTATGCTTTAGTCTACTTGTCACAAGAGCAATGTGCATATGTAACAGAAATATTTAAATGCAATATTGTTGTTGTTGTTTGTAGATAACTGTTATTGTACTAATTACTTTGGAAATGATGTCACAATTGTAACTATGTATTTTAAATATTGCAGCTCATCGAGATTAGAATGTCTTTTATTGGTTAGCAATAGTTTTTATTGTCAGTTTTGTTCTTAAAGAACTGTCCCTTCACAACAACCGTGCATTAAGTGATTATTTCAAAGCGATTTTGTACCTTTTAAATCTTAGACATGTATACATAAATTATGTAATTTGTTGTCAATAGATCATAATCAGTCACATACTTAAATAAGAGCCAATCAGATTTTATTTATAATATGAATAGCGCATTTCATTCATTTTTAGTTTTTTTTTTTCAGATGTTTATTCTTAAGTACAAACATTAGGTGAAAAACAGGATATGAGACTAAGCTTGTGCTACCAAGCACATTGTTGACTTACACATAAGTTTTATTTATTTATTTATGTTATTACACATCAGAATGAAGGTATTCGAATATTTTATTTTACAGAAATAGAGAATTGAAACTTGAAGTTTATTATGTGTTGCATATCATATGTTTATGTAAGTTTATTAAATGGCTTGGAATCTGTCACTTTGTGAATTTTCTCTATATGTATATCTTTCAAACATTAATTTTTTTGAAAACCGTTTGAAACGTGTTTGAAAATCGTTTAAACAGGCCATCTGATAGGGTGCGGAAAAAGTGGAAAATTATGTGGAAATTTACAGCAATATTATGCGGAAGAAAGTGACGATTATGCGGAAAAGATGTCAGATTATGCGGAAATTTCTAAAATTATTAAAGTTGTTCCCTTGGCTTTTTCCAACGTATAAAATACACCTTAACGTCTTACCGAGAATTTAACTTCTGAATGACATGTTTGACCTTTTGCTGCCATTCGTGGACAGGTTTTTTTTTCGTTCAACACAGTTTTTCCATAGTTTTCGTTGTTGAAATTGTCCGAAGCTTGGTAACCAGGCATTAAATTGGACGAGGAAAACGAAACACCGGAAGTCCAAAACTAGAACCCAGACCCATCACTAGAAGACGCATGGAAGGCCTGGAAGTTTAAAATTGGTTTGTTTTCGCGCTGTTTTGGGTTAATAACTTCTTCAAAATGATTAATCTTTTCACTATTTTTGCTTCTGAGGATGGTAAACAGTTGCTTTTTCGCTTACATGTAGCAATTTTCAAGTTTTTTGCGGAAAAATGCCTAAAAAAAAATGCCTGTTTAAACTCGTTTTTTTTTTAAAAAAAAATGCCATAAGGTCACCTATGTATTTAAAAGGATTAACATTTTGTGGCTTGGAATAACAGCCTGTCATTAAAATGTGGGTCAAATATCAGAGTTTGTACACGAAAATGATTTTGAATGGTGAAATAGAAATACTATAACTAATGGCAAGTCATGTTTTATGATGTTTTGTACTGTTTTGATTACCTTTATCAGACAGGGTTTAGTCTCCAGCAGTTCCAAAAATGTTACTACTATGCCAAATGACCAAAAGCTGTTCTAAGACATTTGTGTTGCTGTTTTTTCGAGCCCTTTCCAGCATTTCCATTTAGAGTCCAATAAAGTTATTTTGATGCTCTGTTACCTGGCAACAGTAATTAGCACTGACCAGTGACCCCTCAAGAAAGAGCTGATATTTTCGATCTCCCTGGCATTATGATCATCAACGATGGCAAATGATATATCTATTCACAAATTCTTTCTCTGGCAATACTTCCTTGAAGAGCTGAGCCATGTGACGGTCAGGGTTTCCGAATGCACCGCACCCAAGTGCTGATAAAACCAGCGCATCATGACCGCGGTACAGACCTATGGGCAGCAGGCAGCGTATCTTTCGTTTCGTATTTTCTTTTGGGATCAAATTTTTTGTCAGGCCCTGCTAAATGCTGGGATAAATTATCTGATGGAACAAACTCTATTCTTGTGCCAAGCCTCCTGACGGTAGGCCTCGGACCTGGAAAAACAAAATGAACGTCCTCGTGATTATAATAGCCCAGGAAGACAAGATCGTTATGCTGAAAACAAAACAAAAATTGGAAGATTGTGAATAAAATTATGACAACGGATCTTTTGCACATGGAACATAAGATTCCTCTAATAATACCTTCGTCTAAAAGGTTCTCTTTCACAAGTCCCTAAATGGATGTTCCCACTATTCAAATTTTTGCACCTTTACATCCGCTTTGGTGAAGGTTTTGGTGATCCGGGCAAGTGGCCAGCTGTTCCTTGGAAGGTCGAATCAGGTCACCCTCTTCCAGGTGTTTGGCCTCTTTGTTGCCACTTTCTTCTTGGCTGGTGTGTAAGAAGGAACTGTTCGCCGTTGGTGCCAGAACACATTGGTCAGGTGCCGAACTTGCCGCCACTGCTTACTGTGTACGTCTGCACAGCTGAAGATTCTTGGAGTTGCCTTCAAACTTTGCGTTTTCTCTGTCAGCAAGGTAGCAGGCGTGCGAATCTCTGCTGCTTTAGGATCAGTTGAAACTGGCACCAGAGGTACATGTTTAGCGTTCACGATGGTGATAACTTCCGCCGTAAGCGTTGAAAGGACTTCGTGAGAGAGACGCTTGGGTCTAATTTAAGCAAGCATTGCGTTGCGCCCAGGATTCGACGAGTCACTCCTATCATACGTTCAGATTCAGATCCCAACAGCATGGAATGAGCGGGCAGCATTGAATATCCAATAACAGCCCTCCATAGCTATGTAAGACTGGATAGCAATGCGATCTAACTCATTAAGTGAAGCTTGGGGTTCCATATTAATTCGTTGTATGCTCCAACGAAATTGGTACCTCAGTCAAAACGGAAATGTAGTATTGGTCCTCGCAGGGTTAAGAATGGCCGTAGCGCGTTGAAAAAAATAAGTAAAATTATTGGAGTCATTGCTCTCCTTAGGCACTTCGTTCCTCTATGTACTCTTTTGAATATCTATCGTTCCTTGATATTTCCTTACATGTCTTATGGTTCAGTAGCTGCTTGGGGTCAAGCTGCTAAAACCCATCTACAAAAACTCCTTATACTGCAAAAACGTGTCCTTCGTTTAATGCATTTTTCTGAGCCCAGAGCACACGCCGTGTCTTTGTTTATCACCTCAAATATTCTCCCCATAAATATGCTCTATGCTGAAACTGTTTTTTCTTTAATGTATGACGTCTCATGTTTGTCTGTTCCGTCTAATATCAGTGATCTCTTTACTCAAGTTAATAAAATACATACGCACAAGACTAGGAGCTCCTCTTCAGGCAACTTTTATATTAAATCTTCGAGTCTGAGCTTAAATCAAAGGTCTTTTGCCAGATTTGGAGCTAAACTCTGGTATTCCTACCAGGACAAACTTCATATCCTCCTGTTTTCGTTTTCGTGTCATATTGTTTTTCTTTCTTTTATTCCTCTAATTTAATATCGCATTTAACGTAATATTGTTGTAACCTAATAATTAACATTTTAACCACGGACTGTGTGTTGCTCCGCCCACCGCGATTAGCCTTTGCTATTTGTGGGCGGAGACTGACTGTACTTTTAAATATAGAGTGGAAATAAATAAATTGAAAAATTGAATTGAATAAATTGAAAACTAGGAAAAAAAATTGAAATTGAATTGAAACTACGAAGAGTCCATGGACTCCACAAGGTCAATGTGGATGGTTCACGGTCGCCAGGCATGTAAAGAGCACTGCCCAGCGTTTGCTGTTAGCGACTCCACCCTTTGTGCGTCTGGTACTAACTAGCCAAGGGCGGACGACGTCAAGGCCAACATAGCTGAATGGCGGAGCAGGAGTTAGCCGGCCAACAGGTAGATGGGCCATTTTCTGAATCTGTTGTCTCTGTCGTTTTTGCACTTAATGAACTTGTTGAGGAAGGTGTTGATGAGGTCGTTTCCACCGGGGCTCCACAGGCCATAGCTATATACTTAATAGGCGACAAGACGCCGCGTCCTGAAAATGGCTTGTTCTCTGAAAAGGCGCTCAGTGTAAAACCATCTGATTTTAAGTCCAAGAACAGGCCAAAAGAGCGATGGGCAGGGATGTTGGCCTTGGAGATATCCAAATTGTGGATGTCTGTGGCTTGATCTTCGTTTGGGAAGGCCAAAATACGGTGCTCGTAATCTCTGCTCCTTGCGCTGAATCGCTGGATTGTTTGGAGAGTCTGAGTGAAGTACTGAAGTGTTCGTCGCTCTGGCATTCATTGCACTTTATGACAGCTTTACCGTTTTTGGTTTGATGGTTGGAAAAAGCCACACAGCGGCAACAGATCCCATATTGACTCAACATGTTTTTTTTCTTTTTTCCAAAGTTTTTTGATCTGAACACTCAACACTTGCTGAGGGCGTGACCGGTGAATGAAGCACCATTTTTAGAGTACTAGGCGCAGTCGGAGGTTAACCATTTGCGTCGCTGAGAGTGTTTTCATACAGTTCCGTCTTTCGCACTGTGAAAATTTCACCTGAGTTTGGAGGTTTAGAATACTTGAAGGGAATTCTAGGGGTGCGAAGACCTCTCTTATCAGGGTTTTCTATTGCCAAGTAAGGGTCGTTTCGATCCCGTAATAATTATTGGATGAACTTAGCGAATTCCCTAAAAGGAGGATAGCAATACAGATTTCTTTACTTTATATCGGTAAGCTTGGCGTTGCCATCTTCCTTGAAGGGCAACTGGAAATCCACCAACTAAAGGTTTCAGGAAAGCCGGTTCATCAGCGTTTTTCAGACCACTCAGTCGTCTATCATTTTTTTGCACATTCCGATCTAGTTGAAGCAGCAAATCTTCAAATTTCTGTAGGCCTTTATTATCCTTGGGTTCGATCCTGCCAGTTTGTTAAGGTACACTTAAGTTTTGACTGCATTCGAACCGAAGGACCCACTTAATTTCTTTCAAGCCTCCTTTGACCGCCGTCGGGATTCTCTACATAGGTATTACGAAGGCGTTGAACAAATCTCTTTGACTCTTTGGTGATATAGATTAAGGGCCTGTTAATAGGAAGGGAGGCTTACCCTAGAAAGCGGATTAACACCTGCTGGAAGGCAAACGATGGCCAGGATTTACAAGCAAAATTTTACAGAAAGGGTAACTCTACAACCCGGGACAACTTAATGCGCGGTTACACTCAAAGGGTCTGGACGCAATTAGAAAATTAGCCGGGCAGGTGGGTTAACCCTACCTGGAGTGTTTACAAGGAAAAAAAATAGGGTAAACCGCTTGCTAGGGTAACCCTCTGTCCTTGTAGACAGGTGCTAACAGGGTTATTGTTTCACTTGCAGTAATGTTTACGTTTCTCACCATGTTTTCAAATGACGCTTTCCAAGTGCGGTAGTTTCTAGCCGTTGTCGAATTTTTCAATCTTGTTAGCTACGAAGGAAAAGGAAACAAACCGCGGTTACAAACATTATCCATAGACAACGCATGGTCTAATAAAAATTTTCTGTTTTACTTGACGTTTCGTATGCTACAACATAAGTTCTCGTCTAGCCATAAACTGTATATAAGGTTCCTTGTGGTTGAGAAGCTTAGGTGAAACAGTGCTTTCAGTCAACCTTGGACTAAACTCTGAAGCTTTAGGATCTCTTTGAAAGTTCTTTTATTGTGCTGTGTTGCTCGACGGTTTAACTTCGCAGCAGTGGTTTGCCCCTCCTTGAAATTTGTGCTGGGACGAGTCCATCGAGTGCTTTCTTCATCGATATGTGCCGTGATGAAATCCCGCACACGCCAGAATGGATCTGTGAGAAGCAAATCTGGTTTCTGGAATTCATTGGCATTCGCTTTGAGTACAGTAGTGATATGGCTGCCTCTTGCTCCAGGCGTAAACAGGCGATCCGCGCTTCTTCCGGATCAAAGGCTATTGCTTACTCTCTTTTCTTTCCTCTTCTTGCTCTAACAGCAGACCGACTGTGCCTCGATTTTGGCCCTTTTTCTTTCTATTGCTGCCTTCTTTATGGCTGCCATGACCTCGCTTCTGGCTTGCGTTGGTATCACAGTTGAATGAGACGGTGTTTTAACCCACATGGCTGCCGTTTCAACCCACATCTTCTACAGCTTTTCTTTACCGGAGCGAACCAAGGGCGTAGCCAGGGGGGGGTCCTGGGGTGCCCGTGACCCCCCTTTGTAAGCCTTTTTGTAAGCAAGCAACCTACAATATTCAGGTGATAATCTGATGAGTACCCTCTGCATGAGTCAGTGTGACCCCCCCTTTGAAAAATCCTGGCTACGCCCATGCGAACTCTGTTTTCTCACAGTTTCAGAGCAATCTTAATAGTACGTTTTGGTCGAGCACAACCAATCGTAGTTTCTTCGTTGGGTGGGCTAGTCGGGGGATTCTCTGGATCCGTAGGGAGAAAATCCCCGTCTTCCACCAGAGCCAATGTGCAAGCCTCTTTTCCCTGTTCTGATCCATCTCGCGTAAAGATAACCTCCAACTCGGCGTGCTGAGCTTTGAAGCGATTCACCAGCGGCGTAACCGATAAATTTAGATTAATTCTTTTGGCTTCTGCCTTGCGCTCGTATCGCAGTGGGAATGACATGGTGTTTTAACCCACATGGCTGTCGTTTCAACCCACATCTTGTACAGCTTTTCTTTACCGGAGCGAAATCTGTTTTCTCACAGTTTCAGAGTAAGCTTAATAGTACGTTTTGGTCAAGCAGTCCTGACCACCAATCGTACTTTCTTCGTGGAGTGGGCTAGTCGGGAGATTCTCTGGATCCGTAGGGAGAAAATCTCCGTCTTCCACCATAGCCAATGTGCAATCCTCTTTTCCCTGTTCTGATCCATCTCGCGTCAAGATGACCTCCAAAGCGTGCTGATCTTTGAAGAAGTTTCGAAGCGATTCACCAGCGGCGTAACCGATAAATTTAGATTAATAAGTTTGGCGAAAAAGGACGCTATCACAACACTAGCGAGTAAAAATTCCAACTACACATGGTGCTAATACAGGCCATAATATTAGCTGAGAGCGCTCTACAATAAAAAAAAGAGTAGAAAGGTCACGTCCATAAACAAAGCACAACGAATAACGCAATTAGTAGCGTAAATATGGGACAGCACAGATAGCGACGGGGCGCTTTCGCCTCTTAGAATTTGGTCGTACAGGTATAGGAAGCTAGGGAAGGCGAGCTTAGAAACAAGTAGGGTAGGAGAGAATAACTTTGTCCCTCTTAAAGATGGTCTTGTTAGAGAGGGGGAAATTGTCCCATTTGGTTGTACAGAAATAGGTGGATTGGGTAGGGGCGCTTAAAAGAGAGGGGGGGTTTCATCGTTTATTTTGGTTGTGCAGGAATAGGTTGAGTGGTTAGTGGGGCGGTGGGGGAGGGGGAGGTGGAGAGATACTGTTCTTGCAATTTTTGGTGCTCCTGCTGTAGCTGCCTAATTCTATTTTGCGCAGCTGACACTCGTAAATGTTGATGAAACGGAAGCGAGACGGTGTTGCCGTCGACGTCAGTAGCGCGCCCCCGAATGACACGCGGAAATTTGTCCAAGAGGGATCATGAAGATGTTGCCCTGATCCTCTAACTTATCGGTGGCGTAGACGATAATAACAATAATAATAATAATAATAATAATAATAATAATAATAATAATAATAATGATGATGATGATAATAATAATAATAATAATAATAATAATAATAACAATAATAATTCGACAAGATCTGCAATAATGTCGAAATCGAACCACGCCTTCAACCCCTGGACAACGAGCGATTTCATTTGAGGAGCGCTGTTACAAGTTCTGTGGCAAGGTTGGACATCAAAACGGGAGGGTTCTGGGCAAGAGGAGTTACGGCATTTTTTTGATGTTAGAGTTACGCACGTCAACTCCAAGTGTTACCAGAGCAAGCCAAACTCGGAAGCGTTCAAGGAGCAAGAAGAAGAGAAGAAGCGCAAGTACCAGCAGCGGGTGTTAGATGTAGAAATGGGTTTGTTTACGCCTTTAGTGTTTGGAAACCAATGGCGGAATGGGAAACGAGTGTCAGCGGTTCTTAAAGCATCTCACAGACAAGATAGCTCAGAAAGATACCAAGCCTTATCATATTGTAATCACTTGGCTCAGGACACAGATTTCGTTTGAA
>JAHPZR010029291.1:0-11665 GCA_019787425.1 Platygyra sinensis | reverse complement strand
TACCAACACAGTGTGGCCAACCGTTTCACAACGTTCAGATACGAGTTTTACCAACAACGAAAAAGTTGCGAGAATAGAGGCAAGTTCGATTTGTCTCGCCGAACAGTGTGCCAACTTGTTTGCCGACTGTTTTTGTGCCGTTCACACACATCAACTCTAGTATTGGCCCAACACGAGTTTGCCAAACTTTGGTTTGCCGTGTGAAAAGGCCGCTTAAGGTAATCGTAGATTGAAGAGTTGCGTTCAAGTTTTGTAGCTTTGGTATGTTAAAAAAAGCAAAAATTCTAGGCAAAGTGGTTTCCATAGAAAGATACAGGCACAAAAATTCGAATTTTTCCGCATTACGCGATTACGAACGCCCCAATAAAATTGATATGGAATCCAGTCAGCCAATCAATTAATCAATTACGTGTGATGTAAGAAGAGAAGTGTATGTAAGTTAAGTCCTGCACAAATATTTTGTTTATAGTTTTGGTAGCTTGGTATGTTAAAAAAGCAAAAATTCTAGGCAAAGTGGTTTCCATAGAAAGATACAGGCACAAAAAATTCGAATTTTTCCGCATTACGCGATTACGAACGCAATAAAATTGATATGGTATCAGTCAGCCAATCAATTAATCAATTACGTGTGATGTAAGAAGAGAAGTGTAATGTTAAGTTAAGTCCTGCACAAATATTGTCTTTAAATAAATGGTTTTTTTTTGTAGTTACCAAAACTTGATCAATCACTTCTTTGCCTGTGTATCGTCTAGTAGCTAAGTCATTCATTCAATATTGTTAAAATGTTATTACAAAATACGCCTTTAAATCTAAAAATAGGAGATAACTGTAAAAACCCACAAAAATATGTAGATCTCTAAATATCATAGGAACAAAAAAAACCAAACTTCACATATATTTCCACTAAGATTGAAGAAATTAATAAAAAGTAAATATGGCAGAACAGAATGGTGAAGTGTTAAAGATTAACTTAACTTACAAGGTCAAAGCGTGATAATAAAGCACTGCCATCCTAAAGAGATTTGGAAAAAGAAAACAGTTCAAAGAACTACAAGTTTGAGGTTAGCTTCTGGCCGGTTCCAGGACCAGCTCAGCACCCGGGGACGCTCCCATTTGAAAAGCTTGTAGTCTCGCTTAGAGATGTAAACCAAGAATTCTGCTCGGCCTTAGGATATTCAGAACGAAACGGCACTAATATTAGCCGTCAAGGTATCACTTAGGGGTGATCTCGTAGAAACAATAAAAAACGAAGTCATGCTTGTTTTAAAGCGTCATCTTTGAGGAGTAAAATAAAGCTAAACCAGGCCCAAAGTGGAGATTCATTCCAATTCTGTCAAGCATCCCAGACCTTTTCACATGGCCTGGTTAGGGGGGGGGGGGAGGGGTGTGTGGGAAGCACACCACTTGCTGTTCACCATTCACCAAATGGTCCCAGCCACTAATAAGGAACTTCCACCACAAGGATCACCTTCATGCATGAAGAGATGCCGCAAAACCGGTCTTCAACACAGATTGCCTGTGCCACAAGCTATCAGCTACTACATAGAGAACTTGCTAAAGGGAGTTATCTACTGCTCAACTAGCCTGGGTGGGAATTCTGTGTCGCAAAATGTCCATGCCCTGGATGGTTCACGTGACAGGGCGTATATAAGACAGATTCTAGTTCTGAGCACTTACATTAAGCCGGGTTACCTAACAAGGGTTTACTCTCAAATGCATTGTTAACACTGTTTTAGGCTATCTGGGCCTGTTTCTCCAAGATCCCGAAAAGTTTTCGCACCCGGAAAGCAGGAGCAAAATCTCAAATGTTATGATTACAGAGCTGTTTTATTCACATATTCTTAACATAAACAGAGGTTCCATTTCGTACAAGAAGTTTTAGGTGTGTACACCTCTCTGTCTTTAAATACCAATTAAATAAAAATGGACGGGGGCAGCATGGCTGCCCCGATGGTGTAGTATAGATATCACGCTCAACTAGTATGTGGGGAGACCCAGGTTTAATTTATGAGATGTGTGTAAGTGATCTTTCCGTCCTTGTATCTATGGCTTTCTTGACTCATGATAGTTCCTGTCCTTTGTATGGTATCCAGAATGACACTGTTATCAATCCGAGTTTAATTTCTCATACATGTATCACAAAGTGTGAAGTAACAATTCAGTTAAGAAAATCAGAGGATATTAAAGGCCTTCCCAAACAGATAATTTACAGAAACAATCCCTCGGGTGTCTCTGATTATGATCATGATAATCAACTCATTTGATCGAACAATATCTCACTTACTTGAGGTTCTCAGATACAGTTTTTGCTTTGTTGTAATGGCCTCCAACAGGATTAGCAGCAGCTAGAATCGATGTCCTTGCTGGCAAACTGAAATGGAGTCGTTCGTATTTATAACAAAAAAAAAAACATTCATTGAGCAAATCCGTAAAAAGTTGAATACTACAAAGGGAAAACCTAACAGAAAAAGCAAGCACTTCTACTCACCTGCAAACGATGCCAGCTTTTGCAATACTGATACTTTGTTGTTCCTAGCAAGTATGTTAAATTTATCAAAACGATTAAAAATATTTCTTAAAACAAGAATGCCTTACATTGCAAGAGATGCTCAATGTCATGCAATTTCAGCGACCAAAAGAAATCTGAGCGGCACTGCAGCCAAGCTCAGTGTCAAGTGTGAGCAGCACTACAGCCAAGTTTATCAAGTGAGAAAATTGCTTAAAGAACCTAAGTCGTGGTACATGTTATAACATTTAGCTTAAATATTTCAAGTTCGTTGTTTGTAATATTATGTGTTAGTATTCTCCATCCCTAACCATCCTTGTTCCTTATTCTTAAGTGTTTTTTTTTCTAACTTATACTTAGTAAACTACTATTTTCAAGTTGCCTTTAATTTAAAGGTAATATTGTCTGAGCTCCTGCATGATTCTAAGCTCCAGTTTCCATACCATGAATAAAGACTGTGGTTGCGCTTGCGGAGCTTATATAGCCATGTAATAAAAGATGTTGTTATACCTCCAAACTCAAGTAAATTTTCCGCTTGGAGGAAAATCTGTCACGTATCGTGGGGCAGAAGTCGCACATGATCAGGTTGTGCTCTTTGAAACCGCAGCAAGTTTGAGAGCCAGCCAGCGTCAAGCAAACGACTTATTTCGCATTTCTTCTATTTTGGAGGAGGTATATCAAAACACCCCTCGACCTCAATGTTGCCCTCGGCTTCGTCTCGGGCTGATTCAGTGAGGGTCTCGGTGAAACAAACTCACTGTTTCCCGTGGGGCCAGTCATTAAATGGTTATTAGTGAGTTAACCTTACCATGGCTTCCAACAAAGCTTGATGCTGACTTCCCATTTTATCAAATTCATCAATGCAACAACACCCTAGTATGCAGAAATACCCCGTGAAAAATGTGATGGTGTCATTCTACAGCTCATTGTCATAGTCAGTAATTCTTCTTGGTCCAAGGGGGAAAGGTGTAATGAGGTTAACCCTATGCGACGCACAAACCCGTGAGACAAGGCCAGCCCACAACACTGGGAATTACGTGCCTTACTGTTTTCGACAAGTGTGTGGGTGCTTTAACCATTTAACCATGTAACACTGAAGATGTCAGTTTTTATCCAAGAAAACTTAAGCATCTAACATAGGCAGCTTATTCTCCTCAGTTTATATTTTAAAACCCTGAGGGTTGGTCCGGTCAGCGGTCCGGTCTGGGGCTCGAACCCTCGACCTCCCGCACAGCAGACTGGCGCTCTACCAACTGAGCTAACCAGACGGCGATTGAGGCGCATAATTAATAATCATCTAAAATCATAACTTCTCAAACAGCATAGGCTCATAAAGTGTACATGGAGACAACTATTTAGCAATTATTGAATGAGGCTGAGTAGAATATGAAGAATTCTCCAGATCAAGGAGGGTGTTATCCGCAGAGGCCAAAGGCCGAGGTGGATAACACCCTCCGAGATCTGCAGAATTCTTCATATCCTATGAAAGCCGAATTCAATAATTGCTTTATTATTCATTCAAAATATTTCCCCGTCCTTAAAGGAGTTCCGTCAATGGTTCAATAATCTGCAGCGGGCTGCACTTTTGACGTCATTTTGACGTCATCGGTTCAATAATTTGCAGCAGGCTGCACTTTTGAAGTCATTGGTTCAATATTTGGTCAACAGCAGCTGGTTATGGTGAATTATGCGTGTAGTTTTAACCATCAGAAACGGGGAAATATTTTGAATGAATAATAAAATAATAAATCGAGGTAAATATTCTGCCACTTATTCACCGAGATTGAGAAGAAAAATAATTATTGTTTTAGTATATACACAATTATTCAGCGCTTCTCTTTTCAGTTGATTGTGATGGAGTTTTCTTCGTTTTGTGCCTTTGCTTTCAGCCATTGATACACTTTTTGGTAGATTAATGAGTCATCAATGTAGATGTTAACTGGGCTAGACTTGTTTTTAGAATTAGGTTTCAGCTCTTCGGGCCTTCAATAAAACCCTTCTGAATCTGTACATCGATTCGCCATTTTTGTTGCGAGCACAGTGCTTGCATGCAAAGCGCATATTTAATGTTATGGTTTCAATTTATTTTTGGCTTAATTTCTTTTAAAACCAGTTTAAATTTTTCAAACTTGTTCATATTTTTCAAACTATAGGTTGAAATTTTCAAACCAGTTTAATTTTTAATTTTGAGCAGAATTTGAGCATGTGTCTTTAAGTTGGTAATTTGGGTTAAGCACTCAAGTTAGTGATTAGGCTTAAGCACTTATTTAGAATGGTTAGCTTTCATGTTAGGCTGGGAACTTTGCATATGACTTAGTAGTTTGGGTTGAGCTCTCAGGTTAGTGATTAGGCCTAACCACTCATTTGGAATTGGTTAGCTTCTTAGTAATTAAGACAAAGTTCATGTATGAATAAACTAAAATTTATAATTATGTATTTATAAATAAATTAAAATTTATATGAGAGGGGCTTGGGGTGATGAACTGATAATTAAAACAAGTATGAGAGCTCTTGCATCCATTGCTTTCATGGTCAAGTGGTAATGACAGTGGGAAGCAGATCTAGAGGTTGGCGGTTCAAATCCCGGTGAATACATGATAAAAAGAAAAAAAAGTAACACCTGCTGTTAAAGTTTCAGTGGGGGAGGGGAGGGTGATATGTAAAATGGAGAGAATAGTACTTAGTGTAAAAGGTGTGCTTGGAATAGGTGAGGGTTAAAATAGGGGAGAGGAGGTGACAGAAAGAAGACTAGATAGAGTAATTTCTTTTCTGTTTTATTACATAATTTCCTTTTTATTCATCTGCCCCTCCAAAAAAAATGTGCACACAATTGAACCTGCATTGATAACTGATTTGAACTAGGTTGCGTACAAATTCAAACTAGGTAGTTAAGGATCACAACTTTAACCTAGTTTGATGACTGGTTTTACCTGAGAACAGATTTTACCTGCAACATATATACTAATTGGTATTATAGGCCTGCGATACGTACAAAGAGATAACATTATTTTCAAGGAGTTCATACCTTGATCTCCTAAAACAAGTGCTCCAGCTTCTAATGAGTAGTCTCCAGAGGAACTCTCTTTAGATAATGTAACCTAGCCACAAAATAAAACAAATGTCTGCACATAAAGACAAGCAAGTAGTATGTTGATGAGTGGTCCCACCTACCTCATGTACACTACATCTGTTCACAATCTAAGACGACTAATTATTGCTTCTATTAAGAACACTTCTCTCAGGTCAAACTCCTTACAGATAAATCCTCTCCTTTACAAGGTATGGTGTTTCTAAGAAACCCTGCTTCATAGACAGTGTTAGGGACTATACCCACAAACAATTTCCCATAAAATAATCAAGGTTAAGGGAAGAAGAAGTGATTTCTTGTTGTTTTATTGCCCTCCTCTCAGCCTTGACAAACTACAGTACCTGCATTTAAGGACAAACAAACCAGTTTTGAAAGTGAGGAGTGATCATCTCAGTTAATTTTCCAATTTAAGCAATTGGAAAGAAGAAGCCTGAAAAAATTCAGGGCTTCAACGGGATTCGAACCCGTGACCTCCACGATACCGGTGCGATGCTCTACCAACTGAGCTATGAAGCCACACATTGGGAGCGAGGTCAATTTATTGAGTTCATATCTCCCCATTGAAGCCCTGAATTTTTTCAGGCTTCTTCTTTCCAATTGCTTAAATTGGAAAATTTACTGCGATGATCACTCCTCACTTTCATCTACAACCTTAACATGAATTATTTCACATAAACTTCAAACCAGTTTTCTTAAATATATAACTGAACAAATAAATTATTTGTCTCACAACCCAAATTTTACAACCAGAACTAACAACCAAGACAACAAAATTCAGGCTTTTATTTACCGTGAGTCCAGAAGTTGATGTTGCATTTCCACAAACATACACACCTCTAGGAGCAATGTTAGATACTGCCTGAAGCATCTGCATTCAAAAGAAATGAAACAGCCTAACTCTGAGGTGTGAACAGTTGATAACTATTGTGTTAAATTTTTGCTCGTGGAATTATACATGCTTCAGCTGGATAGTTCAATTCAATTATAGCTCCATTGTCTACTGATTAACAAAATTTAAGATAGTGGTTCAAAACACTGACTCTAGCTGACCAAACTCTAGCTAACAAAGGATAATAAAATCATTATCTTAATCTTACCTGACTTTTCCCTAATCCTGGATCACCCACAATCAGTATGTGTGGATTGCCTCGGATTGGAATACGATTCTATAGAAACACAAGAATAAGTTGTAATTTTACACAGGTGGATATCAATACAAAATCTGCTCTAAACGCATCATCTTTAAAAATTGGCCAGGTCTGACTGACTGACTGACTGACTGACTGACTGACTGACTGACTGACGGACTGACGGACTGACTGACTGACTGACTGACTGACTGACTGACTGACTGACTGACTGACTGACTGACTGACTGACTGACAGAAAAGATAATCATTGGTCTTGTCATGTTAAATTAGTTGACTACGGTATAGCCAAACCTGTACCTTATCATTCAAGTATCTCTGAGTTCCACCAAACAGCCCTAAAACCAGGCCTGCTTTCACCATCTAACAATGAGCACAACATACATAATGTAAGAAAAAAGAACTGAGAAGTTCATCATGAAGCCAATGTTCTGAATATGATGCGGTTTACAAAATTATAGAATTACCTCATGACCATAGATGGAAGGACATAGAGATCTATAAAATAATATATCAAAACCTGGATAAGTTATGGAAAATGCAATAGACAATTTAAATTGGCCACTCTTGCAGCCATACATTGTACAATTCAAATAAGACATACCCAACTATTAATCGGAACAAGTTGCTCTGTGCCTGAATTTCTTGAATGGCATACAGTTCCTGTGCAACGTAAAGTACTTAACATTAACCACTAAATAAGGCACAACAGATCTAAATCATTCATTCGCTACTTGCACATACCCATAATCCTTTGCGTTGTTGGGGGGTAACCAGTAGAAGAAATGTATGGTATCATGACAAAAATTAGTTCGGTGAGCTCGCAAAACCAGCTACTAATGCTTAAAAATGCACCAGAATTTACCAAAATCATGATAGGAGAAATTTGTACTAGTTTATAACTAAATGTAGAGAATTTTTTTTTTTGTCCATACATCGTCTTGTAATTTTACAGACGATGTATGGACAAAAAAAAAAATTTCTCTACATTTAGTTATAAACTAGTACAAATTTCTCCTATCATGATTTTGGTAAATTCTGGTGCATTTTTAAGCATTAGTAGCTGGTTTTGCGAGCTCACCAAACTAATTTTTGTCATAATACCATACATTTCTTCTACTGGTTACCCCCCAACAACGCAAAGGATTATGGGTCATGTGCAAGTAGCGAATTTATAGAAAGGTTGATTAAGCATCAACTTAAAGTATCTTCACATCTCAATTTCTGATTACACAAAAATAAAAAAATCAAATAAATGAAACTAGTAGTTTCCTACTTAGAAAGGTGTACCGGTAAATAATATAACACCAAAGACACAGCTCCTTAAGCCTGTCCTTGACATACAACAACAATACTTTAGTTTACTCTTGATACTCAATGCACATATGACAAGAAAATTACAAAAACTACTCAATAACTAGGGAATACATGTAGATGTGTTTAAACTTGAGCCAGGGGAATAAATGAAGCTTGCAGTTTTCGAGTTATTTCTCTGCTTTTCACATGCAAAACGAAATATGACAAAGGGAATGAAAGAGATAAGTAATTAAAGTGCAAACACAGGCTGGGAGAGCTAGTACAGTACACGTATTACAGTACAATTATTGGAGAGCCATCTGGTTTATCAGCTAACAGTGTATGTGATTGTACCAACTTTAAAAGGGTGATTTGATTTGAATTGATTTAAAATAGCATTTGTTGTAAGAGAATTACATGCAAGCTGAAACAGTAAGAGTACAAACAACTTCAGTTACATGTGTACCTTGATTGAAAACTCCATGGCCAGTCCACTGGTTTGCTGATCTCCACTGCTGGGCCCTGCACCCTTGTTGTTATTTACTGAGTTAGCATGAAGATACAACAGGAACATACACTTGTCTTTGTTGTTCTTGTTCCGATCTAAACAATCACAGCCATGTTACACAGGAGAAACAAATGTTTAGAAGCCTATTAGATCATGAAAATTATAAAGTCAAATTAACTTACGTTCCTCTGTGCTTGTAACTTTGACAATACCAGTAATGGTGACCATGTCTCCTGGCACACAGCTGTCCACTAAAACAAGAATATAGCTGCAATAATTAAAGTGCATATGACCTGGAAAATAAGTCATTTCAAAAATATGCTCATTAAAAAGGCTTTTCAAAGTAGAGTAAAATGGCATTTTTCTTTTTGTGATATCTTGTTTTGTTCCAGAGATATTCAAGTTTTTCTATTATGTAAATTTAGTCACTGATGATGTCATCAGTTGTGCAAGTACAGCGGCAAGACACAAAACTAAGAATATCTCTGCCAATAATGAAGCTATGCTATTGAAACTTGGCAGGGTTGTTGCACCCTAAAAAATATACCAGAAGGTACACATTTTGATGTTACTAGGGCAACATACTCAGTTCCAGTCTCTTGCCTCTTCAAAATTAAATATTAATTACCACTTGTGACTCAACCAGGCAAACTGCCTGGACTTATTAAAGAGGTACACCAGTTCCACCTTCCATTGGGTCTCCTCTTTTACATTTTTTGTATATTTTGCCCCGTGCAGCTACAAATGGTAATATTTGATTGTGACTAAATTTGCATAGTAAGAAAACATGAATATCTCTGGAACCAAAACAGATACTCTACTTTGAAAAGCCTTTTAAATGAGAGTATTTTTGAAATGACTTATTTTTCGGGTCATATGAACTTTAAAGCTTGTATTTGTGTTTAATTTTTGACAACCATGAAAGGGAAACATCATTGGCAGTACAAGACTGAATAGTGTTGTCCTAAACTGCAAGGCATACAGTAGCATTGCCTAAGGGATGCAAGAATTTATACCTGTCCAATATTAATCTGCAAAGAAAGTCCTGTTTAATAGCCCAAAGTTAGTGGATCTTCTAGTCAGGCTAGCACTTGCATTTTGCCCATCACTTGCCTGGACAATTCTGAGAATGTGTTAATAGCATTACCAAGCAATGTCTGGCCCTTAAGTTTAGTTTTACTCCAAGAAGTGACACAGTTAACTTGCAAAAGTAGGTCAGGGCTGTCATTAAGGGCTGTAACCCAAGTATGCTTGATTTTTCCATGATGCCATGGGTGAAATTGACTGTTGTCGATAAAATTCACCCATTAGGTAACAGGTGTGGAGAACAAGGCTTCAGGTGACTCCAAACTAAATTAAGAGACAGCCCTGGTAGGTCCCATGCAGGTTAGTCTGCACATCAGAAACAGTACTTGCAACATCAATGGCAGTTTTCTTGCCTGACAGGTGTTTGTTTTCTCTATAAACCCTTACAATAACTGGATACTGACTTATTAAGGAAATTTCTAGGTTGTTATGTACCAGTCAATTCCAAAACCACCCATCCCCCCCCCCCCCCGGCAAACCCCGGGTATTTGACTCGCGTTTAAGCTCCATACAGTGGGGAATTTGACCCGAATGAGGCCCGCCCAGTGGGGCATTTGACTTTCCTGTCAAAACATCTGTCAGCGGTCGGAAACAAAAGGATTTCACAATTCTCTGATTCGGCATGTAAGCTGCGTTGACGGGTCATTGCTCTTGTCGATTCCACGTGGGTTTTTCTGTTTTTGTCGTTTTATGTAGTTATATTGTGAAATATGCCTTTGTTTAAAGCGTGGAGCGAAGACAGGCTGAACAAGAAATTCGTAGTGGCTGAAATTTTTGCAGAACTTGTTACCAAAGGTAAGCGATTCTGTTTATTTCCAAAGGTAAGCGATTCTGTTTTCCCTGGAGGGTGGGGGATTTGACCCTCTTTGAAGCTCTAACGGGCGGAGCATTTGACCGTCTAAACTGGCAACATAGTGGGGACTTTGATCAAAATTTTTCACAAAAGTCAAATGCCCGGGGTTTGCCCAGGGGGGGGGGGAATGGGCAGTTTTGGAATTGACCGGTACATTATACTTCACTATCCGGACTCGAATGTATATCTCACTATATTTTTCTGTCCTGATCTTAAATTACTTATATTATATATTGTAAACCTACAAATGTATGAGTGAATAAAGTTGTTGTTGTTGTTCATTCTTCACTTCCCTATGGTCTCTTTTATGTCATGTCCATCAACAGCTAAGTTTAACTATCATTCAATACATTTTTTTCATCCTTTCCATTGGCCGAGAGCCCACCATTATTACCTGCATATAACAGAGAGTTCACAGTAACAGGTGAGATTCATTCAATATTAAATCAAGGGGAGTAATTGAAGACCTTCGGGCAAAAAGGGCGTATATCGGTTTTTGGCCGATTTTCATTTTTTTTCAGGATCAAGCTAATTTTTCACAGACTGACTTGTTTTGACATGAAACGCATCGTTATGTAATTGCTTTGGTAGTTATTCGCTTCGATCTCTAGAAATAACGTATGCAAAAACTCAGTTTTGCGTGAAGCGCCATCTTTATGAGCAAATCTTTCGAAGGCAGATTTGACGCGACCCGAACTTAAATGATTACTGTTGGCAGCTTCGACAGCAAGTTAAAATTTTTAAATTGATGTTTTGGTTTGTGAAATAGCTAGAGAAACAGAAGGAAAAAAAAAAAAAAAAAAAAGAAAAGCGCCGGACCTTGTATCGAACCCGCGTCACAACAAAACAAATCCAGACCAACTCTGTAGCGCGCCTTAATCGCTTGCACTAACGGAGCAGCACTAAGCAGCAATAACTGATTTGCGTAATTATACAAATAATAAAACTAAGTGAAACAAAAGGTTTCTTTTGTTTCTCGTTGAACAAAAGGTCTCCAAAAGAAAACTGAGTTTTTTTGCATACGTTATTTCTGGAGAACGAAGCACAAATTCACCAAGACAATTACGGAATGATGCGTTTCATGTCAAAACAAGTCTGTCTGTGAAAAATTAGCTCGATCCTGAAAAAAATGAAAATCGGCCAAAAACCAATATACGCCCTTTTTGCACGAAGGCCTTCA
>JAHPZR010029290.1:0-21373 GCA_019787425.1 Platygyra sinensis | reverse complement strand
CATTACCAGAAATTCGAGTCACATTGAGTCACGAATACCACACGTCAATCAAATAGAACTTAAAAAATGGCTTCCCGATGTTATAAAGAAATGTATGGGATCTAAAACAAAACCTCAATTTTTGCCTGTTTAAATATATTAAATTCTGTGTGCCGATCTTTTGCTGATAAATAATATGCAACTGCACTACGAAGCGACGGTTTTTTTACTGTTTCGTTTATTCTTCGAGCCGCCAACTAGCACCAAAATAACAAGGATTTACGGTTGTGCTTGCTTACTAGTTTCATCAAAATCCTTCACTTACCTTGACTTTAAAGCTTTGAGCTGTCCGTGTGTTTCATGCTTCCATCGGTGCCGACCCCTCAAAATGTTCTTCAAATCACGATCGTTTTAAGCAAGTCAAATAAAGCCTTTCATGATAAAACAGCAGGCCGCCAATCGGCACCGAAAAAAGGGCTTAATCACGAATGGATATAGCCTTCCTCTGGGCGCACAAATGTCCTGCAGGATGCGAAGAAACTCGAAGAACAACCACTTTCTATCGCGCAAAAGTCCACCATATTTACTTCAGCTTAGCCTCCTGGCAGTTTCACATTTTCTACCGCTGTCTAAGTATCTACAGGCTCAAAAATGCGAAAAATCGCGCGAAATTACGAATGGTAATATATGGGAAGACTTAATTCACTTATTGAATTCCGGCACTGAGGATGTCTCATGTTTTGCTCGATTTCGAAAAGAAAGCCCCTGATTTTAAGCTTCAAGTCACTGATTCCCCGTTGTCTTATATACATCAGCAGCACAGTAGACAAGCTGAAATTGCTCTGTCAATATACATCCCATATCCAATTCTGAAGAAATGGCATGAGGTTGTTGGAATCAAAGACGAGAGCGTGGGAAATTTATCTTTTTTTCCTGTGAAAAATTGACTCACAAGTGGGTTTGTTTACTCAACTTTGTCATTGAATAGGCTTACGCGTCGTTTACAAAAAAAATATATATATAACGAACGAACATGCAAGTAACTCAGATACTAGACCAAAAAGATGTATTACAAAACAAATTTATTTCGAACTACTGCAGCCGTCACTTGTTTTAACAACCTCTCACCGCTAAACTAATCACTGTTTACAACAGACTAAATTAAAGCGAGTAGAGGGGGTAAGTTTCTAAAGAAACTATGGTGCTGCGTCGGTGGGAGTATTACAGGATAATTTGGTTTTATCAACTGAGTTGATAATGTGAATTAGCCACCGTAAAGAGATTCGAAATCCGTAAAAGAGATCCGTAAAAGAGATTCGCTCCGACGAAGGGCTAGCGCTCGAAACGTCAGCTTTCGAATCTCTTTACGGTGGCTAATTCACATTATCAACTAAATTAAAGTGAGTAGCGTAGCCAATAGGAGAACGGCATTCAGGATAGAACGTTGGTAGATTTATATCAATGGCAATAGATCACTTGTACTTTACTCTTTGCAATTCATGAGATACGAAACTACATCTACGTATTTCCGAATGGATGATGACATTTCTTGCCTTGCATTTCTTACGAGTTTTCTTTTCACTTGTGCTAAATTCGTGTTTTTGCAATAAAATCATACGGCGGTACTCCACTCGTACTCGAGTTAGAATAAGCTTTTCTTTAGTATTTTTTAGTTCAATTCGTGAAGGGTAGGATTTTCAGGGTAGAACATTTCCGGGTATTTCAGGGTATTATACTACAGGCTAAGAAATTTCTAAGATGTGATTGGCTAAGACAAGTAGTATTTAAGCCAAATTTGAAATACTTACATGTAAAAATTACGTCAGTTTCCATGGTAACTGACAAATGATTGTTTCTAATTTTAAAACAATGGCGGACAGGTTTCCCGATTGTGACGGGAAAGAACTGCAACAGTTTAAGGAAAATGCCGAAAATTCGAACACAAAGAAAAGCACCTGGCTTACTGTTTGGACGACATGGGCTGAAGAAAAAGGATACAGTCCAGATATTGTGAGCTTCGAAGCCAAGGAACTTGACGAGAAGCTTCAAAGGCTTTTCGCCGAGGTGAGAAAGAAGGATGGTTCAGACTACGAGCCAGACAGTTTGCGAGTAATGATAGCTTCCCTGGACCGTCATTTAAAGGAAACAGGCAGCAACATTTCCATTGCCGAGGACAGAGAGCTTGTCAACAGTCGCAAAGTACTCGAAGGGAAAGCTCGCTTCCTCCGTGGACAGGGTTGTAAACCCAATCAATTGCTCGTGACTAAATAAAAATATGTGTGTTACGTAAAGTGCGAAATTTCTTTGCCTTGTAGTATAAACAAAAAATAGCACGCTTTCTTTGGGGTATTTGGGATAAATACCGGCTCGTGATATTTCAAAACTCCCCAAATATCACTCGCCGCGGCGGCTCGTGATATTTTGGTGAGTTTTGAAATATCACTCGCGGTATTTATCCCAAATACCCCTAGAAATCGTGCTATTTCCTATACGAATTTTACGTTCTGGCGGTTGGCTTCCCCTAAAGAAATTTCTTTAGGGGAAGCCAACCGCCAGAACGTAAAACTCGCCTAAATGGCTCTAAACCACCTCCAGGAACCCAGAGACATCGAAATAACGCAATGTAAACATAAGGTAAGCCATTTTATTGAAATTATTTTCCACAGGTAGCATTTAGAGCAATTTTTGAAGCATTCCCATACATTGTCTTATAAACGGCTTAATTCGTAACGCAATCGTCAACAGACTAATGTCACGTATTAATCGTATTCAACTTCTGGGCCGCCGCACTACCAAGTCTAAATTCAATGTGACAACGTGCTGACATGTTTGACAGATTTACAGAGCTATAAATAGTTTGAATGCTGATACTGCGACACAAGTAGATTTCACAAAAATCGTCCCTACAAAACTTTACCCAGTCAGTTCTTAATTTATCCGCTTCCATTCTCCTTTAGGCTAAATAGTCTCTCCTCATAATCCCTGCTGAAATTTCGAGAGAAAAACAGACTGCCAGCAGTCTACTCGAAAACACTCTACACCACCCATAACGCCAAGCGCAGGATTTACGGAAATACAATCGCAATGAAATTACTTTGAAAACTGGGGGAGTCACGAGCGCCTGAGTGATAAAAGCATGCCAAGTCGCCCTCGTTTTTCTCCAGAGATCAACTGAAAGTCTCGACTCGCACAAGGAATGCTGCAGAATCTTTCTCGGATCAGAAAGACTATTCGCCACCTAAGAATCCATGATACGACCAGGAAACCTTTTTTCGAATATTAGATTTCTTGATTTAGCTAGAATACCATTAAAAATATGAAAAACATCCACCTTCTTCTCGATGTTTTCGTGCTCGTGCTTGCGGTCATCCATCTTTACAGGCCCGGCGAGAATTTGTGATGTCACCATGTCACACACGTATTGTAGGTGCGAGATCAGGTTGCGATAGTAACGTGACAGAGATCAAGGTCGTATTTTTTTTCTATTTTTTTATTTTATTTACTTAAAATTTTGCTCGTTTCGGTGTTTCGTTTCGGCCGTTTCATTTCGTTGTTTCGGGTTTTAGTACATGCCTGCGCAGCTTGGTGGTTTTTAAGCAAGTTGAGCGTGCTAAGAAAGCGAGCAAACCGCGATAACAAACCCCAAATCCGCGAGGAGCTAAAAAAGATAGCTTAAACCGCCAAGCTAGGCAGGCTACACTTCGACCACCAGCCCTGTAAGATCCAGAGATGCCAGCGCGCAAGTGGAGTTTGTGGATTTCCATGAAGAAGATAGCCCTTTCGAATGCATTCGGAGTTTGATCGTAAGTCAAACTTTTCCCAGCTCCGGTTGGCCCAGAAACGAACAAATCTCTCCCAGACAGATATGATTCCACTATTTTCTTCTGGTAGTCACGAAATATATAATACCCCGTGGCATTTCCCTGGTGGCATTTGAAGCTTCCTTAATGGGCTTTGCAATCGATCCCATGTTGAATTTAACCGCAAGTCACGTTTCATTGAGCACAGTTTAACAATTCGGTCCCCAAGGGATATCAAGGGGACCCGTGATTGGTTAAAGCGCAGCGACCCGTTTTTGGGTCGCTAAAATTGGTGCCAATCAAGTAGGTAAAGTCCTTCGTCCGACGGGTACTGAATAAACAAGACGAAGGCCTTTTGCGAAAGTCTATACTTTGAGTAGCCGGCGCTCCAAGGATGACTAGACGGCGAATTTTGTCGGTGGCCGGAGCTTATGGAGAACTCTGCAGACGAACAAATGCCAGACGATTTGTCCGTCGAGACGGTTTGTTCATCCTCTAGTGTGAAAATGGCCAATAATGATGATTTAAAAGTACAAATAAAAAAAGTAGCTATAAAATGGCATATAACCTAAAAAAATTTATCAGATTAAAAATTACACAGCCATGATAAAAAAAGGCTTTTTTAATACATTCTAATTTTACAGAAAAGAGCCTAAGTTTTTCACTGCTCCTTGTCCTTCTGGGCAATATGTGACCATTCACCGGAAAACATACTTTAGCGCTTATCCGTTAGACGGGCTAAACCGTTAACCATCCATTAGTTACCCGTTAGAAAATTTTCTTGTAAACGTTAGAGGCGTTCACCTAACCGTTAACAGTAAAAGTCAAAACGTGAGAGGCGAAAGTGAAAGCGTTAGCCGTTAGCCTGCATCCGTTAGTCGTTAGCATCATGCTGTTAGAACGGAAAGCCTAACATTGCAGAACCGTTAGAAAAAAATTAGCATCCGTTAGACGGTAATATAACTGTTTGTCATATGTTAGAATGGCGCGGCAACGGTTATAAGTAAAGAAATCCGTGTGTTGGGAGACGTGAGCTATTGGTCTCGGCCTGAATTCGAATTCATAAGTTACAGTGCAAGGTGCATGATAATGGTATTAAAATGAGCGAGTGGACGAGCGAGCGCCGGGGATAGTCTCGTTCGCATTACAGAAAACGTTGTAGTTGAAGAGGGAATAAGATGAGTGACTTAATTCCGGGTTCATTGTATGAATTTAATACTTTAGTTTGAGATTCGACAAAACTGAGTGCTGTTTACCGATTAATAATATACACGAAAAAATTACTCAATTCTGATTGGCTGAGAAAGGAGTGCAGTTCTTCTGTAACACGAGTGCAAAATGTGTAACACGAGTGCAAACTTGTAACACGAGTGCAAATTACAAATGCTTTCTGATTGGCTAAAAACACAAAAGAAACCAACAAGAACCAATCAGATTAGAGCTGTTTCTATAGCAACATATTGGCGGAAATTTTGAGATAAGACGTGGAGGAAAATGGCCGGGGTTTTCAGCAAACAACGATTTGGTTTTGCGAGCGAAACAACGATTGAAGAGCTCAAAAATTTTTCCAAAAACCCAAATACAGTAAGGAGTACGTCTTTCTGGCTGAATGTATGGGAGACGTGGTGCAAACAGAAAAATATTGTCAACAAAATCGAGGAAAACGAGCCAGAAAATCTAAACAAGCTGCTTGAAACATTCTACGCTGAAGTAAAAAACAAAAACGGTGACGACTACGAGCCAGACAGCTTAAGAGTGATGATAGCTGCACTTGATAGACATTTAAGTGAGAAAGGATACAAGTTTTCCATCATAAGAGACAGGGAGTTCCACTCTTCCAAGCAAGTTTTAGAGGGGAAAGCTCGGCAGCTTCGCCAATCCGGTATGGGCAAACGACCAAATAAAGCCAGAAGTTTAACTGAGGAAGAAGAAGAGGTGCTGAGGGAGGCAGAAAAATTTGGTTCCAAAACTCCAGAAGCGCTTATTTCTTCTATGTGGTGGCTTTTGACGCAGTTCTTTGGTCTCCGCGGCCGTCAAGAACACCACGCAATGAATATGGAAGATTTTCAACTCTGCAAAATGACGAAGGTATGGAGTTCGTGCAGTTTACCGAAGGTCCAACGAAGACCAGACAGGGCGGACTGCAGAGCAAAAACAGAGATTTTCAGCCACGAATGTTCTCTGTTGGAGTAGAAAGGTGTCCGGTTGTTCTCTTCAAGCAGTTTGTCGAGCGAAGACCACTAAACATGCGAAGGTCAGGTCCTTTCTACCTCAGTGTCAAAACAAACCGAAGACTGGATGATAACATCTGGTTCAAAACTCAACCAATGGGCGTAAACACTATTAGCAACATGATGAAAACAACAGTGGCGGGTACTAGCCTTGAAGAAAGTCACAAAAAGTTCACGAATCACAGTGCTCGAAAGACAACAGTGAGCAAGCTAAAGAAAACAAACGTTGAACGCTCAGATATTGTGAAGGTCACAGGCCACCGAAGCGTACAATCCCTTGACGATTACGATGAAGCCGACGAGGAAGAACAACGACGACTCTCCAGTGCAATATCCAAACGAAATTATGAAAACCCCAGGGCTGAGAAAAAGCGAAAGGCAGTTTCCGACATCACAACAACTGTGGCTCCACTCGCTCCGGTAAACACGAACGTGCCCGTACCACACACATTGGCCGGCTAATCGATGACAGCGACGAAAGAAAGCCCTAGGGGCTCGTGCACTTTTGTTGGTCTTTGAAAAATTTACTCGTGCTTATTTATTCCAAATTGCACTCGAAATCATGTGATTACCTATACTAAGTATGTATGGTATGACTGAATTGATCAATCATGCATTCGCGTTTAGTTCGTTCCAAAAAACAACTGCGGCGGGATGATTTTATGACTAATTTGATAAATAATTATTTCCGTTGCAACGTTAACGCATCGTGCTACGAAGTGATTATGGAATTCATGCCGATACAAAACTTATTATATTAATCATGACTCGTCTTTTTCGCTTGCTATCATCTTACTACGATCGGAATTTATTCGGTGGCTATGAAAGTAGTTGGCATTAAATTTTCGTGGGGCAGTATTAACCTTTTTCTTTAGTAACGATTTATAAAACTGTTTTTTAGCTGTAGAGTATGAATGGCGCTAATTGCAAATGCTCAAGCATATCAGATGCAAGCGTTACTGCACTTTCACGGTTATCCGTTAAATTTTTTTCACAGCCGTTAAATGGTTACGGATCGTTTTTATGAGTCATTAAGCAGAATTACTAAACCGTTAGACTGTTAGGGCAAAGCGTTAGAACGTTAGCACAAAGGGTTGGAACGCTTTGAAGGCCGTTAACTATCCGTTAGTTATCCGTTAGTTTTTAGCCGTTTAACGGATAAGCCTTAAAGTATGTTTTCCTGTGAACAGTCACATATATGCTGTTATAATTAAAATAGCGCATGAAGAACTGTGGACAGTGATTACTTAATTTCTTAAGGTAGCATCCCACCCCAAATGTGTTTTGTTGTTTCGTTCAGAACTTTGCTGTATTCCATTGTTATTTGGCAGTCGTGATGTTCAATTTAAAACGTAGAGGGTCTTAAGGGGAATTGTTATTTCTAGTTTGTATCACAAAAACTGGAATGTTGGATGTTGTTTTCAGCTACTTCAGTAACGTGGACTGCTCCTCCTCCAGCTTGGACTCAGACGGATCCAAATGACATCAGAACAGTGAATATTTCAGTGATAAAAGGAAGTACTCAGGTGCCTCTGAGGTGGAGTTACACTTTGTTGTCTGGTTCACTGATATTTACAACATTTTCCTTAAGATTGAATGATGGCAGCTTTGATGATATTGGAACGAAATCTGGTGTATTTAACAAAAATGATTACCGAGCACGCTTTAATATCAGTGGAAGTGAAGTGGCCACCTTGATAATAAAAAACGTTACTGAAAGAGAAGAAGCAGTTTACCAATGCAAGCTTTTAACGGATTTAAACACATGGAGTTACAGAATACGAGTCATTGTAACAGGTGAGCATTGTAATGTATACAGATCGTTTTCACGTGACGTCATCAAGTACCAACATCCATAACTAAAGTGCCACAAAAGTTTTTATCCTCATCAGACCCAAGGGGATCTAAGTTTATGTCTGTATACAACTTTCAGCCCAATAGCGTGCTTGGTTTGGAAACCAGCGCAGTTTAAAGTTCAGATTTATTGCGGTGCGTGACATACTACTACAATCGTGTTTGTGGAAAAATATGCACTTATCTAGTGATTTTAGCAGTTAAAGGGCAAGAAAAAGTGCTTGCCCAAATGTTTGGTGGTTCCAACCTTGTTCCTAGGCTCTCTTCTCTGCCTTCCTCAGTCGTTAAAAGAAAGATCCTGGTGGAACAGAGAATGAACTCTGAAGTGTAAATTAAAGTGCTGATTGAACCCATGAATAACCCACTGGGCGTTAGTCCTATTAAAGGTAATCAGGAACCACACGAGGTAAAGGAAACATTGTTTGACCTCGGTCGGAATCGAACCCCCGACCGGAGGATTAGATCTACTGTTACTCTGCCGACTGAACCACGAGGTCGGACAGAGAAAGTCTTGGACGATTAGGTGGTGAATCTCGGCGAAGAGAAAGTAAGGGTATATATGAATGTTGTGCCGCGTAGCACTATAGATACAAATGGTAGAACAGAGAATTAACTCTGACGTGTAAATTAAAGTGCTGATTGAACCCATGAATAACCCAATGTGCGTTATCCCTAGTAAAGGGAATCAGGGAACCACACGAGATAAAGAAAAAGTCTTTTGACGACCTCCGGAATAGATCTACCGTTGTTCTGTCGACTGAGCTACGAGTCGGACAGAGAAAGTCGGGGACGATTAGGTGGTGAGTCGCGGCGAAGATAAAGTAAGGGTATATATGAATGGTGTGCCACGTAGCACTATAAATACAAATGGTGGAACAGAGAATTAAATTGAACCCATGAATAACCCACTGGCGTTAGCCCTAGTAAAGGGAATCAGGGAACCACACGAGGTAAAGAAAAAATCTTTTGACCTCGGTGGGAATCGAACCCACGACCTCCGGATTAGATCTACCGTTGTTCTGTCGACTGAGCTACGAGGTCGGACAGAGAAAGTCGGGGAGGGGTGGCAGAGTATTTTGTTTGTTGCTATGACAAGCTCATGGGTTCGAAACCTCGATCGGCAGTAACTAAAAACTACCAGCTCTATCAGGGTTTGAAGTCGAATTTTGCCGATGAGGAATGCGACACTATTTCTGCCGTTTTTGAGATAGAGAAGACTTTCCTTCACCGAGAAATTTGGCAGCAGCATGTAGCACAAACCTTTTTGACGGTTAGCTCATGTCAATGTCACGTACCGAATTGAAGTGAAACCAGTGGATCAGTCTCTTGGGTCTTTAAATACGGAGGTAATTTATTTTTTTCTTTGTGCGGTATTTTGATTGTTAAAAAGTATTTCTGTCACATACACGACCAATTAATCGAGTATAATTTCTTACTTGATTTACAGCGGTGCAGATTTATAGTTTTGCTGAGATAAGCGTTAGAGTTCATCTGTATTTAAGTTTATATTTAGGCAGATATTAAAACATGGTTCAATTCTTTGGCGGAGGCAAGAATGATATTTTTTTTAAAGTGGTTAATAAAACATCGTTTTATGTAGATCGTTTTATCTAAATGTCAAGGAAAAAAAAAGTCAGATGTTTGTTTATAGTGGTCATGCACTTAGCTACACCTAGCTAGTTCACAGGCGTGCCACTCAAACTGAAGGAAACAAATATTTACACTTTGACACCCGCCCAATAGATCATATTATTTATTTTTATTCATATTTGTACCTTTTAGTCGTATTTTACTCCCCCCCCCCCCCCAAAAAAAAAATCCTTCGCTTTTCACACGTTTTTACTTGCGTTATGCAGAATATTTTTCTTATCCCTGATGACGCCGTAGATCGGCGAAAGCTTAGATTTTGAACATCAATCTTACAGTAGTTTTACAAGGCCTCGATTGAACTTTTAATTGTCCGCAGGACACCATCCAACGATTATCTTTCGTTCTTTTTTTCGTTTGCTTGTTCTTTTAATTTGTTTGATTATTAATTTATACTTAAGCTTAATCTCAATGATTGCACTCGCAAATATCATATTGTTCTTGTTGATTACCATTCATTAGCGCATCAGTCTCTTTAGAATAGTGAGTGTAACGCATACCGATTCTTGCTAATGAACATGAGCAGTGTTAACTTTAAAAACTAACATCACAAAAAGGGAAATTACTCATCAACGAGGTTACCATTTATACTTTAAATGTATAAACAAGCGAAAGTAAAACACAGTGGCAAAAGTTACAACCCTGTACACCGCATTACGCGGAAGAAATTTGAAAACGCTGCTTTGTATCTCCCGTTAGGCCCAACGTCCACACTAATCCGTTACGAGAACGGAGTTTTTTAAAACGCTCTTGAAACCGGACTACTTATAGAATACTTCTTTGAAGGTGTAACTGTATGGTATTTACGCACGAGTTGGTAAGTATCAGATATCAAGCGAGTGAGCGAGATGCGCTCACTCGTTCGATTTACCAACTCTTGCGTATATACCATACAGACACACTTTCCATGTAGTATTCTATATTTATTTCGCGTATTTTCAGTGAGTCAATCGCAGTAAGCATATAAGAAAGTGGTATTTTCGCTATCAGATCGCAGGTATGGTTTGAACTAAATACGTGACCCGATCAGCCAGAGCGAGAGCTTTTGCTGAAAATTGATGACTTGAAAGTTTTCTCTGACGCTATTTATCCAAAAACAATCATTTCCCACGAACGACATTTATTTAGCTGGTGTGGTAAAGGTCGAAATACCTAGACCGGGAACACTGTTAAACATGATGCCTTTGAAAGCCTTCGAACCGGCTTTTAATGCAATTTACAAAAACGTGTAATGACTATTTTCTAACACCTTCACTGCGTAGGATGTATTCTAGTACGTCCTGAGTGGCCGTGGTATTTGTACCACGAGTGACGTCATCAATTTTAATGTCACCAGATATTCTTGATAAGCAGATGGTAGAGCTAGGATAGCTCTATCCACGGAATGGTGGTTTCTGGATATCGACTGCTTTCTGAAGTAGCGAAATAAATATAGAATACTACATGGAAAGTGTGTCTGTATGGTATATACGCAAGAGTTGGTAAATCGAACGAGTGAGCGCATCTCGCTCACTCGCTTGATATCTGATACTTACCAACTCGTGCGTAAATACCATACAGTTACACCTTCAAAGAAGTATTCTATAAGTAGTCCGGTTTCAAGAGCGTTTTAAAAAACTCCGTTCTCGTAACGGATTAGTGTGGACGTTGGGCCTAACGGGAGATACAAAGCAGCGTTTTCAAATTTCTTCCGCGTAATGCGGTGTACAGGGTTGTAACTTTTGCCACTGTGTTTTACTTTCGCTTGTTTATACATTTAAAGTATAAATGGTAACCTCGTTGATGAGTAATTTCCCTTTTTGTGATGTTAGTTTTTAAAGTTAACACTGCTCATGTTCATTAGCAAGAATCGGTATGCGTTACACTCACTATTCTAAAGAGACTGATGCGCTAATGAATGGTAATCAACAAGAACAATATGATATTTGCGAGTGCAATCATTGAGATTAAGCTTAAGTATAAATTAATAATCAAACAAATTAAAAGAACAAGCAAACGAAAAAAAGAACGAAAGATAATCGTTGGATGGTGTCCTGCGGACAATTAAAAGTTCAATCGAGGCCTTGTAAAACTACTGTAAGATTGATGTTCAAAATCTAAGCTTTCGCCGATCTACGGCGTCATCAGGGATAAGAAAAATATTCTGCATAACGCAAGTAAAAACGTGTGAAAAGCGAAGGATTTTTTTTTTGGGGGGGGGGGGGGAGTAAAATACGACTAAAAGGTACAAATATGAATAAAAATAAATAATATGATCTATTGGGCGGGTGTCAAAGTGTAAATATTTGTTTCCTTCAGTTTGAGTGGCACGCCTGTGAACTAGCTAGGTGTAGCTAAGTGCATGACCACTATAAACAAACATCTGACTTTTTTTTTCCTTGACATTTAGATAAAACGATCTACATAAAACGATGTTTTATTAACCACTTTAAAAAAAATATCATTCTTGCCTCCGCCAAAGAATTGAACCATGTTTTAATATCTGCCTAAATATAAACTTAAATACAGATGAACTCTAACGCTTATCTCAGCAAAACTATAAATCTGCACCGCTGTAAATCAAGTAAGAAATTATACTCGATTAATTGGTCGTGTATGTGACAGAAATACTTTTTAACAATCAAAATACCGCACAAAGAAAAAAATAAATTACCTCCGTATTTAAAGACCCAAGAGACTGATCCACTGGTTTCACTTCAATTCGGTACGTGACATTGACATGAGCTAACCGTCAAAAAGGTTTGTGCTACATGCTGCTGCCAAATTTCTCGGTGAAGGAAAGTCTTCTCTATCTCAAAAACGGCAGAAATAGTGTCGCATTCCTCATCGGCAAAATTCGACTTCAAACCCTGATAGAGCTGGTAGTTTTTAGTTACTGCCGATCGAGGTTTCGAACCCATGAGCTTGTCATAGCAACAAACAAAATACTCTGCCACCCCTCCCCGACTTTCTCTGTCCGACCTCGTAGCTCAGTCGACAGAACAACGGTAGATCTAATCCGGAGGTCGTGGGTTCGATTCCCACCGAGGTCAAAAGATTTTTTCTTTACCTCGTGTGGTTCCCTGATTCCCTTTACTAGGGCTAACGCCAGTGGGTTATTCATGGGTTCAATTTAATTCTCTGTTCCACCATTTGTATTTATAGTGCTACGTGGCACACCATTCATATATACCCTTACTTTATCTTCGCCGCGACTCACCACCTAATCGTCCCCGACTTTCTCTGTCCGACTCGTAGCTCAGTCGACAGAACAACGGTAGATCTATTCCGGAGGTCGTCAAAAGACTTTTTCTTTATCTCGTGTGGTTCCCTGATTCCCTTTACTAGGGATAACGCACATTGGGTTATTCATGGGTTCAATCAGCACTTTAATTTACACGTCAGAGTTAATTCTCTGTTCTACCATTTGTATCTATAGTGCTACGCGGCACAACATTCATATATACCCTTACTTTCTCTTCGCCGAGATTCACCACCTAATCGTCCAAGACTTTCTCTGTCCGACCTCGTGGTTCAGTCGGCAGAGTAACAGTAGATCTAATCCTCCGGTCGGGGGTTCGATTCCGACCGAGGTCAAACAATGTTTCCTTACCTCGTGTGGTTCCTGATTACCTTTAATAGGACTAACGCCCAGTGGGTTATTCATGGGTTCAATCAGCACTTTAATTTACACTTCAGAGTTCATTCTCTGTTCCACCAGGATCTTTCTTTTAACGACTGAGGAAGGCAGAGAAGAGAGCCTAGGAACAAGGTTGGAACCACCAAACATTTGGGCAAGCACTTTTTCTTGCCTTTAACTGCTAAAATCACTAGATAAGTGCATATTTTTCCACAAACACGATTGTAGTAGTATGTCACGCACCGCAATAAATCTGAACTTTAAACTGCGCTGGTTTCCAAACCAAGCACGCTATTGGGCTGAAAGTTGTATACAGACATAAACTTAGATCCCCTTGGGTCTGATGAGGATAAAAACTTTTGTGGCACTTTAGTTATGGATGTTGGTACTTGATGACGTCACGTGAAAACGATCTGTATACATTACAATGCTCACCTGTTACAATGACTCGTATTCTGTAACTCCATGTGTTTAAATCCGTTAAAAGCTTGCATTGGTAAACTGCTTCTTCTCTTTCAGTAACGTTTTTTATTATCAAGGTGGCCACTTCACTTCCACTGATATTAAAGCGTGCTCGGTAATCATTTTTGTTAAATACACCAGATTTCGTTCCAATATCATCAAAGCTGCCATCATTCAATCTTAAGGAAAATGTTGTAAATATCAGTGAACCAGACAACAAAGTGTAACTCCACCTCAGAGGCACCTGAGTACTTCCTTTTATCACTGAAATATTCACTGTTCTGATGTCATTTGGATCCGTCTGAGTCCAAGCTGGAGGAGGAGCAGTCCACGTTACTGAAGTAGCTGAAAACAACATCCAACATTCCAGTTTTTGTGATACAAACTAGAAATAACAATTCCCCTTAAGACCCTCTACGTTTTAAATTGAACATCACGACTGCCAAATAACAATGGAATACAGCAAAGTTCTGAACGAAACAACAAAACACATTTGGGGTGGGATGCTACCTTAAGAAATTAAGTAATCACTGTCCACAGTTCTTCATGCGCTATTTTAATTATAACAGCATATATGTGACTGTTCACAGGAAAACATACTTTAAGGCTTATCCGTTAAACGGCTAAAAACTAACGGATAACTAACGGATAGTTAACGGCCTTCAAAGCGTTCCAACCCTTTGTGCTAACGTTCTAACGCTTTGCCCTAACAGTCTAACGGTTTAGTAATTCTGCTTAATGACTCATAAAAACGATCCGTAACCATTTAACGGCTGTGAAAAAAATTTAACGGATAACCGTGAAAGTGCAGTAACGCTTGCATCTGATATGCTTGAGCATTTGCAATTAGCGCCATTCATACTCTACAGCTAAAAAACAGTTTTATAAATCGTTACTAAAGAAAAAGGTTAATACTGCCCCACGAAAATTTAATGCCAACTACTTTCATAGCCACCGAATAAATTCCGATCGTAGTAAGATGATAGCAAGCGAAAAAGACGAGTCATGATTAATATAATAAGTTTTGTATCGGCATGAATTCCATAATCACTTCGTAGCACGATGCGTTAACGTTGCAACGGAAATAATTATTTATCAAATTAGTCATAAAATCATCCCGCCGCAGTTGTTTTTTGGAACGAACTAAACGCGAATGCATGATTGATCAATTCAGTCATACCATACATACTTAGTATAGGTAATCACATGATTTCGAGTGCAATTTGGAATAAATAAGCACGAGTAAATTTTTCAAAGACCAACAAAAGTGCACGAGCCCCTAGGGCTTTCTTTCGTCGCTGTCATCGATTAGCCGGCCAATGTGTGTGGTACGGGCACGTTCGTGTTTACCGGAGCGAGTGGAGCCACAGTTGTTGTGATGTCGGAAACTGCCTTTCGCTTTTTCTCAGCCCTGGGGTTTTCATAATTTCGTTTGGATATTGCACTGGAGAGTCGTCGTTGTTCTTCCTCGTCGGCTTCATCGTAATCGTCAAGGGATTGTACGCTTCGGTGGCCTGTGACCTTCACAATATCTGAGCGTTCAACGTTTGTTTTCTTTAGCTTGCTCACTGTTGTCTTTCGAGCACTGTGATTCGTGAACTTTTTGTGACTTTCTTCAAGGCTAGTACCCGCCACTGTTGTTTTCATCATGTTGCTAATAGTGTTTACGCCCATTGGTTGAGTTTTGAACCAGATGTTATCATCCAGTCTTCGGTTTGTTTTGACACTGAGGTAGAAAGGACCTGACCTTCGCATGTTTAGTGGTCTTCGCTCGACAAACTGCTTGAAGAGAACAACCGGACACCTTTCTACTCCAACAGAGAACATTCGTGGCTGAAAATCTCTGTTTTTGCTCTGCAGTCCGCCCTGTCTGGTCTTCGTTGGACCTTCGGTAAACTGCACGAACTCCATACCTTCGTCATTTTGCAGAGTTGAAAATCTTCCATATTCATTGCGTGGTGTTCTTGACGGCCGCGGAGACCAAAGAACTGCGTCAAAAGCCACCACATAGAAGAAATAAGCGCTTCTGGAGTTTTGGAACCAAATTTTTCTGCCTCCCTCAGCACCTCTTCTTCTTCCTCAGTTAAACTTCTGGCTTTATTTGGTCGTTTGCCCATACCGGATTGGCGAAGCTGCCGAGCTTTCCCCTCTAAAACTTGCTTGGAAGAGTGGAACTCCCTGTCTCTTATGATGGAAAACTTGTATCCTTTCTCACTTAAATGTCTATCAAGTGCAGCTATCATCACTCTTAAGCTGTCTGGCTCGTAGTCGTCACCGTTTTTGTTTTTTACTTCAGCGTAGAATGTTTCAAGCAGCTTGTTTAGATTTTCTGGCTCGTTTTCCTCGATTTTGTTGACAATATTTTTCTGTTTGCACCACGTCTCCCATACATTCAGCCAGAAAGACGTACTCCTTACTGTATTTGGGTTTTTGGAAAAATTTTTGAGCTCTTCAATCGTTGTTTCGCTCGCAAAACCAAATCGTTGTTTGCTGAAAACCCCGGCCATTTTCCTCCACGTCTTATCTCAAAATTTCCGCCAATATGTTGCTATAGAAACAGCTCTAATCTGATTGGTTCTTGTTGGTTTCTTTTGTGTTTTTAGCCAATCAGAAAGCATTTGTAATTTGCACTCGTGTTACAAGTTTGCACTCGTGTTACACATTTTGCACTCGTGTTACAGAAGAACTGCACTCCTTTCTCAGCCAATCAGAATTGAGTAATTTTTTCGTGTATATTATTAATCGGTAAACAGCACTCAGTTTTGTCGAATCTCAAACTAAAGTATTAAATTCATACAATGAACCCGGAATTAAGTCACTCATCTTATTCCCTCTTCAACTACAACGTTTTCTGTAATGCGAACGAGACTATCCCCGGCGCTCGCTCGTCCACTCGCTCATTTTAATACCATTATCATGCACCTTGCACTGTAACTTATGAATTCGAATTCAGGCCGAGACCAATAGCTCACGTCTCCCAACACACGGATTTCTTTACTTATAACCGTTGCCGCGCCATTCTAACATATGACAAACAGTTATATTACCGTCTAACGGATGCTAATTTTTTTCTAACGGTTCTGCAATGTTAGGCTTTCCGTTCTAACAGCATGATGCTAACGACTAACGGATGCAGGCTAACGGCTAACGCTTTCACTTTCGCCTCTCACGTTTTGACTTTTACTGTTAACGGTTAGGTGAACGCCTCTAACGTTTACAAGAAAATTTTCTAACGGGTAACTAATGGATGGTTAACGGTTTAGCCCGTCTAACGGATAAGCGCTAAAGTATGTTTTCCGGTGAATGGTCACATATTGCCCAGAAGGACAAGGAGCAGTGAAAAACTTAGGCTCTTTTCTGTAAAATTAGAATGTATTAAAAAAGCCTTTTTTTATCATGGCTGTGTAATTTTTAATCTGATAAATTTTTTTAGGTTATATGCCATTTTATAGCTACTTTTTTTATTTGTACTTTTAAATCATCATTATTGGCCATTTTCACACTAGAGGATGAACAAACCGTCTCGACGGACAAATCGTCTGGCATTTGTTCGTCTGCAGAGTTCTCCATAAGCTCCGGCCACCGACAAAATTCGCCGTCTAGTCATCCTTGGAGCGCCGGCTACTCAAAGTATAGACTTTCGCAAAAGGCCTTCGTCTTGTTTATTCAGTACCCGTCGGACGAAGGACTTTACCTACTTGATTGGCACCAATTTTAGCGACCCAAAAACGGGTCGCTGCGCTTTAACCAATCACGGGTCCCCTTGATATCCCTTGGGGACCGAATTGTTAAACTGTGCTCAATGAAACGTGACTTGCGGTTAAATTCAACATGGGATCGATTGCAAAGCCCATTAAGGAAGCTTCAAATGCCACCAGGGAAATGCCACGGGGTATTATATATTTCGTGACTACCAGAAGAAAATAGTGGAATCATATCTGTCTGGGAGAGATTTGTTCGTTTCTGGGCCAACCGGAGCTGGGAAAAGTTTGACTTACGATCAAACTCCGAATGCATTCGAAAGGGCTATCTTCTTCATGGAAATCCACAAACTCCACTTGCGCGCTGGCATCTCTGGATCTTACAGGGCTGGTGGTCGAAGTGTAGCCTGCCTAGCTTGGCGGTTTAAGCTATCTTTTTTAGCTCCTCGCGGATTTGGGGTTTGTTATCGCGGTTTGCTCGCTTTCTTAGCACGCTCAACTTGCTTAAAAACCACCAAGCTGCGCAGGCATGTACTAAAACCCGAAACAACGAAATGAAACGGCCGAAACGAAACACCGAAACGAGCAAAATTTTAAGTAAATAAAATAAAAAAATAGAAAAAAAATACGACCTTGATCTCTGTCACGTTACTATCGCAACCTGATCTCGCACCTACAATACGTGTGTGACATGGTGACATCACAAATTCTCGCCGGGCCTGTAAAGATGGATGACCGCAAGCACGAGCACGAAAACATCGAGAAGAAGGTGGATGTTTTTCATATTTTTAATGGTATTCTAGCTAAATCAAGAAATCTAATATTCGAAAAAAGGTTTCCTGGTCGTATCATGGATTCTTAGGTGGCGAATAGTCTTTCTGATCCGAGAAAGATTCTGCAGCATTCCTTGTGCGAGTCGAGACTTTCAGTTGATCTCTGGAGAAAAACGAGGGCGACTTGGCATGCTTTTATCACTCAGGCGCTCGTGACTCCCCCAGTTTTCAAAGTAATTTCATTGCGATTGTATTTCCGTAAATCCTGCGCTTGGCGTTATGGGTGGTGTAGAGTGTTTTCGAGTAGACTGCTGGCAGTCTGTTTTTCTCTCGAAATTTCAGCAGGGATTATGAGGAGAGACTATTTAGCCTAAAGGAGAATGGAAGCGGATAAATTAAGAACTGACTGGGTAAAGTTTTGTAGGGACGATTTTTGTGAAATCTACTTGTGTCGCAGTATCAGCATTCAAACTATTTATAGCTCTGTAAATCTGTCAAACATGTCAGCACGTTGTCACATTGAATTTAGACTTGGTAGTGCGGCGGCCCAGAAGTTGAATACGATTAATACGTGACATTAGTCTGTTGACGATTGCGTTACGAATTAAGCCGTTTATAAGACAATGTATGGGAATGCTTCAAAAATTGCTCTAAATGCTACCTGTGGAAAATAATTTCAATAAAATGGCTTACCTTATGTTTACATTGCGTTATTTCGATGTCTCTGGGTTCCTGGAGGTGGTTTAGAGCCATTTAGGCGAGTTTTACGTTCTGGCGGTTGGCTTCCCCTAAAGAAATTTCTTTAGGGGAAGCCAACCGCCAGAACGTAAAATTCGTATAGGAAATAGCACGATTTCTAGGGGTATTTGGGATAAATACCGCGAGTGATATTTCAAAACTCACCAAAATATCACGAGCCGCCGCGGCGAGTGATATTTGGGGAGTTTTGAAATATCACGAGCCGGTATTTATCCCAAATACCCCAAAGAAAGCGTGCTATTTTTTGTTTATACTACAAGGCAAAGAAATTTCGCACTTTACGTAACACACATATTTTTATTTAGTCACGAGCAATTGATTGGGTTTACAACCCTGTCCACGGAGGAAGCGAGCTTTCCCTTCGAGTACTTTGCGACTGTTGACAAGCTCTCTGTCCTCGGCAATGGAAATGTTGCTGCCTGTTTCCTTTAAATGACGGTCCAGGGAAGCTATCATTACTCGCAAACTGTCTGGCTCGTAGTCTGAACCATCCTTCTTTCTCACCTCGGCGAAAAGCCTTTGAAGCTTCTCGTCAAGTTCCTTGGCTTCGAAGCTCACAATATCTGGACTGTATCCTTTTTCTTCAGCCCATGTCGTCCAAACAGTAAGCCAGGTGCTTTTCTTTGTGTTCGAATTTTCGGCATTTTCCTTAAACTGTTGCAGTTCTTTCCCGTCACAATCGGGAAACCTGTCCGCCATTGTTTTAAAATTAGAAACAATCATTTGTCAGTTACCATGGAAACTGACGTAATTTTTACATGTAAGTATTTCAAATTTGGCTTAAATACTACTTGTCTTAGCCAATCACATCTTAGAAATTTCTTAGCCTGTAGTATAATACCCTGAAATACCCGGAAATGTTCTACCCTGAAAATCCTACCCTTCACGAATTGAACTAAAAAATACTAAAGAAAAGCTTATTCTAACTCGAGTACGAGTGGAGTACCGCCGTATGATTTTATTGCAAAAACACGAATTTAGCACAAGTGAAAAGAAAACTCGTAAGAAATGCAAGGCAAGAAATGTCATCATCCATTCGGAAATACGTAGATGTAGTTTCGTATCTCATGAATTGCAAAGAGTAAAGTACAAGTGATCTATTGCCATTGATATAAATCTACCAACGTTCTATCCTGAATGCCGTTCTCCTATTGGCTACGCTACTCACTTTAATTTAGTTGATAATGTGAATTAGCCACCGTAAAGAGATTCGAAAGCTGACGTTTCGAGCGCTAGCCCTTCGTCGGAGCGAATCTCTTTTACGGATCTCTTTTACGGATTTCGAATCTCTTTACGGTGGCTAATTCACATTATCAACTCAGTTGATAAAACCAAATTATCCTGTAATACTCCCACCGACGCAGCACCATAGTTTCTTTAGAAACTTACCCCCTCTACTCGCTTTAATTTAGTCTGTTGTAAACAGTGATTAGTTTAGCGGTGAGAGGTTGTTAAAACAAGTGACGGCTGCAGTAGTTCGAAATAAATTTGTTTTGTAATACATCTTTTTGGTCTAGTATCTGAGTTACTTGCATGTTCGTTCGTTATATATATATTTTTTTTGTAAACGACGCGTAAGCCTATTCAATGACAAAGTTGAGTAAACAAACCCACTTGTGAGTCAATTTTTCACAGGAAAAAAAGATAAATTTCCCACGCTCTCGTCTTTGATTCCAACAACCTCATGCCATTTCTTCAGAATTGGATATGGGATGTATATTGACAGAGCAATTTCAGCTTGTCTACTGTGCTGCTGATGTATATAAGACAACGGGGAATCAGTGACTTGAAGCTTAAAATCAGGGGCTTTCTTTTCGAAATCGAGCAAAACATGAGACATCCTCAGTGCCGGAATTCAATAAGTGAATTAAGTCTTCCCATATATTACCATTCGTAATTTCGCGCGATTTTTCGCATTTTTGAGCCTGTAGATACTTAGACAGCGGTAGAAAATGTGAAACTGCCAGGAGGCTAAGCTGAAGTAAATATGGTGGACTTTTGCGCGATAGAAAGTGGTTGTTCTTCGAGTTTCTTCGCATCCTGCAGGACATTTGTGCGCCCAGAGGAAGGCTATATCCATTCGTGATTAAGCCCTTTTTTCGGTGCCGATTGGCGGCCTGCTGTTTTATCATGAAAGGCTTTATTTGACTTGCTTAAAACGATCGTGATTTGAAGAACATTTTGAGGGGTCGGCACCGATGGAAGCATGAAACACACGGACAGCTCAAAGCTTTAAAGTCAAGGTAAGTGAAGGATTTTGATGAAACTAGTAAGCAAGCACAACCGTAAATCCTTGTTATTTTGGTGCTAGTTGGCGGCTCGAAGAATAAACGAAACAGTAAAAAAACCGTCGCTTCGTAGTGCAGTTGCATATTATTTATCAGCAAAAGATCGGCACACAGAATTTAATATATTTAAACAGGCAAAAATTGAGGTTTTGTTTTAGATCCCATACATTTCTTTATAACATCGGGAAGCCATTTTTTAAGTTCTATTTGATTGACGTGTGGTATTCGTGACTCAATGTGACTCGAATTTCTGGTAATGA
>JAHPZR010029286.1:17500-22500 GCA_019787425.1 Platygyra sinensis | reverse complement strand
TATTTTTATCTTTCACCATGTGAGGATATTTAGTGTTCGCCGATAGTTACGAAAATGATTGCTGATGGTTCCATAATCCCCTAACAACGTACTTAGATATGTTTGCTGTATGATCGAAACATCCTCGGTGCCCGGTCCCCGGAAAATCTCCGTGAAATCTCTTCGGAAATCCTTCGGAAATCTTCGGTAAATCGGTTCGGTAAGTCTTCGGAAAATCCTCCGAAAAATGTTTCGGAAACGTTCGCTTTAACCGTTCGGAACAATTTGGCAAAAAATCTGTCGGGAAATCTTCGGAAAAGTGGTCGGAAATCTTTTCCTTCGGAAAATCGTCCACGACTGAGTCGTCCTTAGTATGTTTATGTTAATAAACAGAATATTAACAGGCCCGCTTCGTGGATATGAATTTTATCTTTTTCGTGGTTCAACTTCGGACATTCTCACTCGTTCGCTGATATGCGAGTTGAACACACTACCGAAGATAAAAAATTCAATATTACACGCGCGGGTCATGTAAGATCCTCTATAGACCCCATACAACAGTTACATTTCCTCTTGCTTAGAGAAAAGCATTTAGAAAAAAATATAATTTCTCGTCACAAAATGGTTTGCCTGTTGTGTTTCATTGTAGTAGGAAAATTATGTATTTTTCGTGGAAAATGCATAAAAGCGAGATGAAAAAAAACCCATATAAACCTTTTTTTGTTTCAATTGATGATGTTGTTTTGTTAAAGTGCACTAATACGAACCAAAAAAGAACAATTCTTTAGATTTCAAACTATGAGAACTGAAACACAAAACTGATCGCAATGTTTTAAGTTTCTGATTTTTCAAAAATACAAACGTATAATAACTTTGCCGGTTTACAACGACTGCTGAAATCTTGCGGTTGGGTCCGCAAAAACTTACGAGGAGATCTTCTTTAGTGATGGGAACATTTAATGACTGAACCGAGCTTTCACATCGAGGAACATGTTATAATCAACCTGAGCTAGTCTAATGTTAATCGGAGAGAAGCATAAACTAAAATCTCATCGGGCATGTAGACGCGATCGCGAATTCAAGCAGAAGACAAACACGAAGTTTTAAAAAGTCCTAAGCAACAAAGGTTAGAGAAATTTGTTCTATGCACGAGTATAGCCTGCGAGGACGCAGACGTATTTCCCGGCCGGTACTGGTACCAGTACCGGCCGGGAAATACGTCTGCGTCCTCGCAGGCTATACTCGTGCATAGAACAAATTTCTCTAACCTTTGTTGCTTAGGACTTTTAAAAACTTCGTGTTTGTCTTCTGCTTGAATTCGCGATCGCGTCTACATGCCCGATGAGATTTTAGTTTATGCTTCTCTCCGATTAACATTAGACTAGCTCAGGTTGATTATAACATGTTCCTCGATGTGAAAGCTCGGTTCAGTCATTAAATGTTCCCATCACTAAAGAAGATCTCCTCGTAAGTTTTTGCGGACCCAACCGGAAGATTTCAGCAGTCGTTGTAAACCGGCAAAGTTATTATACGTTTGTATTTTTGAAAAATCAGAAACTTAAAACATTGCGATCAGTTTTGTGTTTCAGTTCTCATAGTTTGAAATCTAAAGAATTGTTCTTTTTTGGTTCGTATTAGTGCACTTTAACAAAACAACATCATCAATTGAAACAAAAAAAGGATTATATGGGTTTTTTTTCATCTCGCTTTTATGCATTTTCCACGAAAAATACATAATTTTCCTACTACAATGAAACACAACAGGCAAACCATTTTGTGACGAGAAATTATATTTTTTTCTAAATGCTTTTCTCTAAGCAAGAGGAAATGTAACTGTTGTATGGGGACTATAGAGGATCTTACATGGCCGTCGCGGGTAGGATTGAATTTTTTATCTTCGGTCGAGTGTTCAACTCGCATATCAGCGAACGAGTGAAGGAATGTCCGAAGTTGAACCACGGGAAAGAGATATGAAATTCATGTGGATCTCACGGGAAGCGGGCCTAGTAATATTCTGTTTATTACATAAACATACTAATGGACGAACGTCTTTGACGATTTTCCGAAGAATTTCCGACCACTTTTCGAAGATTTCCCGAAGATTTTTCAAAATTGTTCCGAAGGGTAAAGCGCACGTTTCCGAACTTTTTCGGGATTTTCCGAAGAGAAGATTACCGAAGATTTCCGAAGCATTTCCGAAGATTTCCGGAGATTTCCGAGGGGAGGCACCGAGATGTTTCGATCATACAGCAAACATATCTAAGTACTGTTTTGAGGCGAATATAAAGGAACTCTATAGCACATGCCACCGTGCACATTTTCGTAACTCAAATAAGGCCAACACTAAATTATCCTCACTGTCGGAAAGATAAAAATAGTCACGTTCCCTGGCCGTGCGATGGAAGATTATGAATGTTTCATGTAAAAAGGAGAAATCCTTCGGTATTGCCCACGGTGTTTATGTAATAAAATAGATTACTTCATAGAAAGTGCGACGTACGGATTTTTATTCACGAGTTGCAAAACTTTGCAAAACGAACGAGTGAGCGCAGCGAACGAGTGAGTTTTCAAAGTTTTGCAACGAGTGAATAAAAATCCGTACAAAGCACTTTCTATGCTGTAATCTGTTTATTGTATATATAACGAGAATTAAACACAACCATTAAATCAGTTTTAGTTTTTTTCCGGCACCATAAGTTTACATGCAGAACGCTGAGAACGTAATGAATGACCGAGCGTAATGAAAAACAAATCCGCTTTCCAGTCCAGATATAGGCGTACAACGAGCCTACACAAGCTTAAATATAATAGGGGAGAATTCGTAAATACATAGTGAGAAATCTTTTCGTTTGTCCATAATTACTGTCAGATTCAATCATGTCATGGCGACGTTTCGCGCTGTGCAAAGACAAATTCGGACTCTGTTGACTTACACTGTTTAAATTTGAATGTTCCTCCTTGAATGTTGTTGGCTTTCTGATGTTAAATTTACTTCCTCGGTTTCTTGAATGGCCATTGATTCTCAAACTGAAGTTCTAGCGCTCAAGATATTTGTTAGATATATTCCATTGTGTTTTTCCGAAAGTGAAGTAAAACGGGACCGAAGCCATGTTATCGAGACACAAACTTCAAGCGGACGCTGATTTCAAGCCCGCGCTTCTCGGAAGCCATTAGAGTGCTTAACTCTGATTGGCTTAGTGATTCTATCATGAACGGTGATTGGTTATATTTTTCACATGTGAAGAACGCTATACGCAAACCTGATTGGACGTATCGCTTTTTTCACCGGTGAAATATAGCACATATAGAATTCTATTTGCAAGGTTTATTGCCTAAAATTCTCGCTATGTATACAATAAATAGAGGATATTACACGGTGGCGCGAAGATATGAATTTTATTTTCGAGTGGCAAAACAATATTTTACGAACGACCGCAGCGAGTGAGTAAAATATTGCTTTTGCCACGAGAAAATAAAATTCATATCTTCAAGCCGCCGTGTAATGTTCATTTTATTATATAGACATGCTGATGACGGCGTTTTTGATGATTTTCCGAAGATTTCCGACCACCTTCCGAAGATTTCCGAAGATTTTCCAAAATTGTTCCGAAGGCCAGGCGAGCGCTCCCGAACATTTTTCAAGAATTTCCGAAAATTTCCGAAGATGTCCGAAGATTTCCGAAGATTGCCAAAGACTTTCGAGGAAGACCCGAAGATGTTTCGATGATACACCAACGAATTTAAAGGGCATTTGACACCCTTCTGCGCATGTGCAGCAATTTGATTTCTCATCCGACGGAACAGTTTTCAAAGTTGTTATTTGTGAGGAAAATCCTCCTCCATCGACCTTGTGAGGCGTATGAAAATAGTAATACCGATATTGAAGAACTGTTTAGTCATCCATGAAAGATTTAAAAGTCGTATTTTGTGTTTCGAGTTGAATGCTGTCGAGAAATACAATGTCCTCGAGAGGGTTTTCGAAGCGGCTAGAGACGAAAGCTACTTTCACCTCGTAGCCAGGTGGTGTGCGGCCTACGATTGCGGTGCATTGTGGTTGTTAAATTTTCAAGATGGCGGCGAAGGGTCGAGAAAATGAGTAAGTTCTGACCTTCGTTTCGTGAGGTTTTAGATCTTACCTGTACTGTTTTCCTTGCGTCAAGTGAAATGACATGTACGTAGGCCTCATTGACGTTATCACAATCGGAAAGTTTGTTATTTTGTCAAATAATTTTCTATTTGAAAATGTCTACCCGAAATGTATGTGATTTGTGCCCGATTTCTTTTAAGAGATAATTTCTAGACTGTGGGTAGACGGCTCTCCATAATGCCTCAGAGTGATCCTTCAATGCTTGTAGTAGACCAAGGTATAAGCGCACCCCGACGCACCCCACGTTATACCTCACTATTTCCGTACTGGAATTGGTGTGTTTTGGTCAGAAATGGTTAATTAAAGTTCGACGATATGACCCAGGGAAGTCACGCTCTCTCTCAGGACGGTGGGAACGATTGCATTTCTCTAACTTACAAATTCAAAAATTCGTTTCTAATAGGTTCTATGATAATCACACGTACTTTGACTTGCTAAATGTCCCTTCATGATGCTGTTTGAAACTATAATGATGCAGGGACAGCTTTTAGGATGTGATAACCAAGCAAGCTAAGCATAATAAAGTGGTATTAGGCAATTTTCAAAAATATATTTGGAAATGTTACTTATAGCATCGATCGTTTGACTGCTGCTAATTTACTCATTGGAGGGTGAGGGAATCATTTTGCAGAATTGAATAAACTTTTAGCCCTAATTTCTTCTTCTAGCAGTGTATTAGTAGTTTGGAAGCACAACCATAGATTTACTTGATCGATACTGAATATGTGATCTAAATTGGAGCAAATCTATCATAGATCAAAAGCAGACAGGGAGAGAACAGCCACTGCTATCATTTGTATATGTAACTATTGCCAGTAGGAATATTAAATAGGCATTTAAATTTACTAGAGTTAGATGAAAGAAAGTTGTACAA
>JAHPZR010029286.1:5000-7500 GCA_019787425.1 Platygyra sinensis | reverse complement strand
TCAGCACCAAGTCAACTGCTATCATTTGTCATGTTTTCTTGGCTGATTAATTTGTTTAAAATGAAATTATTGTGTGCTTATGCCTTATGCATGCATAAGCCTAATAAGTTGTCTTGTCTTGTCTAATAAGCAAGCAAACTTTGAGGACGTAATGTCACGTGACAGAGGTTTGGGAGCATGAGTAATCTGAGAGGAAGACTGGGTACTAGTATTTCGTGTGATTGTTTTCGAATGAAGGCGGCCATTGCTACATTTGTAGTGCATAGTCGTTGCTAGCTGTAGTCATATTGCGTTGTCAGTGAATAGAATACTATTTGGTATGCAATAAGGTGGTTTAATGTATAATTCGATCCATCGGTAACTTTCACAGCGGCTTTTAATCCGGTAAAATTTTGCCATGATGATTAATCATGTGCGAAGGTTTCACTCGAGAAATGTTTTTCTCCTGCGAGGAGGTTTACGTTCGGTACACTTCAAATTATAGCCGTTTTACCGTAACTATGGAACCGGATCACCCTCCAGAACCATGGCATCCGACCCGCTGCCGCTCTCGTTCCCACCCTCGATCACTCGCCCCACGCGGGCATGTCCGCTGACCGACCGTCGTTACGACGCCTTCGGTCGTTTTTCCTCATCGTTCCAGATGTTCTCCACCCCTTCACTATCTGGATGACTAGCCCGCAGCCGGTGCGCTAGACGCCAGGGAGTCTCAACATATTCACTGTTTACAAACAAGTCTTTTGATATTTAAATTTTGCCAACCACAGAACAAAAGAATCCTTTGTTTCGAGAGCCAATAAACCTCTGGTTGGCACATTAATGACAATAGGAGACGTGACGATGAGTATCGCCATTTTATGGGTTGATGAACGTAAGACGAGTAAAACTATTGCTCCCGCAGTCCCGCAGTGGATAAAATGAATATTTAGTCTCCGGGTTTCGGCTCATGGATTATAGAACGAAGTCTTTTCATGTGTAACGCGCTTGTTTCGGCTGATGGATTTTAGAACGAGGTATATTCATGAGTAACACGCTTGTGTCGTGCATACATTAAGTTTTTCTCTTTTATTTCCATATGCAAATATTTATTGACTGCGGGACTTCGGGAGCAGGCATTTAATGTTACGCAATCGTGGCCGTGTTTTCTAAAGTTTAGCCCTTCTGGAGCACACAGGCAGTCATCTACCCCACAAAATTTAAAAACACAAGCATTCAACCAGCTAACAGCTGGTAAACATAGACACTCTTGACCTTTCACCAATCGAACAAAGTTTAATACGCGAGAAATCAAACCGACATGTACGCCCTCGAACTCAAAAAGGATTGTTGAGCAAAATGGCTCATCACATTGACAAAAACTAACGATGGCTGGAAAGTTATATCAAAGAGGAACAAAACCTCTTATTATGGGGTACTTCTGTTGAAAACTTGAAGAGAAAACGGCGGGCGTTTTGGGTGGCCTTTACTTGACCGGAAGTCAAGGTGGCGGTAACCCCACTTAACCCGATTTGTTTTCAATAAAATTTGGGACTAAAAACGCACACAAAACAATAAACAGTTTTACTCACAGACAATATCCACTACAAAGCTTGCACATTTATGCCAAATTAGTGAATAATAGCGCAAAAATAGCTTATGTTATTCTCTTTTTATTTGAATTCAATGGAGTCCCGACGCCAAATCTGGGGAAGCCGAGCGAAGCTTCGACTTGTTGCTATGTGACGTCACACTGGCAGTGAGTCGGTCTCTGACAGATCTCGAAAACAATAGAGTCACCCCCTCCCTCCTGGTCCGCGCTGTCGTGTCCTTGCGACTGTTTGTACAGTCATTTGCCGTTTATCTTCGCCTCCGCTAAATCTTCCGCTCACCCTCTCGTTCACCCTCGCGCTGTTTAGAGCCTTCGTCACTTTCAGCTCGTCAGTTTGGCGTCACTTTCCATACCAACCGTCCAAGCATCGATCCTTCAGTCGGGTCCTCGCCTTCGCTTCGGGGCCACTCCACTGGTGCCTTATCCCTTTGTATTCCAGCCGAATACCGACTACGTTCGCTGCGTAGATATTAATTGATGTCTATCTTTGACTGACAGAGGTTAATGTATGGGTGCGCAGCCTAAGCCTCGGTCCTGCGTAGCCTCCCGCCCCCGCCAGGATCTGCCTTTGCACGCCGCTGTCATGCTGACGTGTGGCGTTTGCAGCTTGCTCCGTGCAAGTTGTTTGTTTAGTCGTTCCCACCCTCCATTTTCATTTCCCCTAGTCCTTCGTCTCCCTGCTGTCCCCTTTCCCCTTATCCACTGGCTTCGACCAGTGTGACTCATGCAAAGGGCCTCGCTTTAGCGTCGGTTTTTATAGCAACCGTCCAAGCATCGATCCCGCAGTCGGGTCAACGCCTTCGCTTCGGGGCCACCCCACTGGTGCGTTGTCCCCTTGTATTCCAGCCAAACCCCGACTCCGTTCGCTGCATAGCGGAACAGATATTAACCAGCGACTTGAATCGGCGACGG
>JAHPZR010029285.1:15000-26775 GCA_019787425.1 Platygyra sinensis | reverse complement strand
CACAATTTATCTAAAACTAATAGAAAACCTTGCAGATTGCAGCCAAAAAACACAGAAATTAAGTGCTTTAACAATATACCGCTTACTGAAGTACAGTGCATAAAGACAAGAAAAGCAGATATTAAAACCCTAATCAACAAGGTTGGAAGAACATGCAGAAAAACACGAAACCATGTATTTGGGAAATCCTGGTTTGGTCCTCACTAAATGAGCTGAAAAAACGATTGTCACTTTCAGTGTGTTTTTTTTAGCCAAAGTGGATGTTCTGGATAATAAGAATGAGTGATAAGTCATAAGTGTAAAACAGTTTTACAAGCAAGTCGAATTTCAGGATATTTCTCTCGCCTCCGCGGAAGTGCAGTCAAACCTGTATATAACGGTCTGCCTAATTGGGAAATGGCCAGGTGACCGTTATATACAGGGTGACCGCTGTACACAGGTTTCCTTTAACTATTCCCCTGGAAATAATCACTCAATTTGCGTTTTACTGACAATAGCGAGTAACAGCAACGCAATAACATGGTAAGAACAGGCCCATGAAATGTCTGTGATTTAGGTTTAGGGTGGTGCAGCTAAAGTAGAAAATCACTCAATTTACATTTATTGCCAACAATTTAAACAGAAACCGGTATATCAAAGGTCATCAAATATAACAGCACAAGACGTTATGATAACACAGATCACAATTTTAATCAATCGATTGAATGGTCAACCAAGAAAATTACAGCGGGTAAAAAGGAGTAAAATGTATGAAAAGGAAAATACAAAAAATCATTTAACATTTAAAATGAGATCAAAATACTGCGAAAATATTTCAAGCGATAGACAAAGGACGTGACTTAAGGACGTTTGCGTTAATTGATTCTGTGCCCCCTGTGATTCGGTGCCCCCTATTTTCATTTTTGTTTGGATGAATCGTTTTCTGCACCGTTTTTTTGTAATTTTTTTTTTTATTTTTTATTTTTTTCTTAACGCTTGGCGAAAAATGAAGAAAATCTATTCGGTGATTACAAGTTCAAATGATGTGCTAACTGCACCCTCGAATTCCCTTTATTTTAGCTCTTAATTTATCTCTGTGGCGATTTCAAATGCCTCTTGAGAGGTTAAAGTTTGTGAAAAAATTGGCAACATTTGGAATTATTTATGCAACAGACCCACTTCTACAAAGTGTGACTAAGATCGTTTGCCGCCGTGGACTCGCCTTCGATATTTTTAACTTTAAACCCTTGTGGACTATGCGCCATGTCGAAATAGGTCCGCCAATTTTCCAAAATCAGGGTACTTTCCACATGCTTTACCTCTGAAACGAAGTCGGTGACCCCAAATTTTTCCGGCAATTCTGAAACAAATAGCTCCGCATTATCTGACTGCTGTAAAAAATAGAAAACAATCTATCAACTGGAAAATTTTGCGCGAACGTCTTTAAGTTCAAAGATCGATCCTTATAATATTAAATCAGTATTTTAGTACTTCACGCATTATAGTCGAGAGGCCAAATCTTAAAAAGGCTCAATTTTTCAAGTTGGTTGCACCCCATGGGTGGCAAGCTGTTCTTGGTATCATTTTAAAGCTTAGAGCCTGCTGATTAAGATTCTGCTTGTTAACACATAGAAAAAGTGTCCCAAGACCTTGGTAACCTGGCCTAAACAACCCATACTCCTTTGCGTTAAAATTTCATTCCTCTGCATTTTTGTTATTTTTAATCCGTTTTTAGGGTCATTCTTCTTTGGAAACTAATTATTTCTGCATCTTTGTCCACTTACAACCATTTTAACTTTAAAAAGCAGTAAAATTACTCCACTTTTTAAATTTCAGGAGGTTTTATGGTAATTAGAGCACAGAGAGCCAAAAAATAAAAATGATTTTAAATTTCCTTTCTTTAATTCCCTAAAAACCATATGATTTCACTCAGATGCATCCTTTTCATATCTTGAAATCATTATTTGCACAGAAATATTCGAATTATGCGTTTAAATAGAAGGAAAAAACCTTTTTAAGGCAATTGCATCAAACCGGAAGTGGAATGATATTCACTTCCGGTTTCATAATTTCACAATAATTATGCATGCTATGGGATTATCTCTCACATGGGCGATGCCTTTAGCTCATGAAATAACTGATATGGCTCGTTGGCCTTAAGAACTACTCCCATAAGAGGTACATTTGATGAATATGGCGTGAATATTGAAATCATGCAAAAAAAGTCGTCATGTACGTAACTTGGTAAGACTGCAAATTTCTATGCAGAGGTCACATGTACAACTGCAGATAAATTAACTACGTTGCATATGAATTAGAAACAATTAAATTAAATACACGAAAAAAACTTCTCCGTTATGGAGAAAACTTAACAAATAAAACCGATTTTGTTGGGGTTCTCCTGCTTATTTCGTGGGCCTGCTGTCACGACCAGCGGTTTTCTTCCAAGATGGCTGCCGCCACGAACACGTTTGGAAGTGCTGTAAGTATATCCTTTTTCATATCATAAATAGACTTGTTTGTAATAATTATAACTTGGTTTTGTGAAAACAGACCTCTTCAATTGCATTACCAGACTGCGGATATAAATAACGATCAAATTCGTGGAGCTACAGCTAAATTTCATATTGAGGTTCCGATCGTTTAGTAGTGAATTTATTCACATTTCTTGTTTCGTTGTTATAAACGTGTGTCAAATAGTCATTTCATTTGAGCCTCTGTTAATTTACAGTCCCAAGCTTAGATCTCATGGCGTTCTCGCTGAATCCAAGACCTACAACTGCTTCGAAAGGCTCGTGCTTGTGTCACAAAGCTGGAGTGCAAGGTCCACTAACCAATTTCTCCGAAGTAAGCTGGAGGACGTTTAAGGAAGCCTCAGATCTGAGAAAAGATGACATATCAGAAAGTATGAAAGGGAAATGGGAAAATGGCCCATTTGGCATGTACCACAGAAACTGTTACCAAAATTACACAGCCAAGAATGTTCTCGATCGTGTTGCTAAAAAGAGAAAGATTGAGGAAATTTCATCTGGAGATAAGGACACTTCAGCTATTGAGCTCCAGTCCGATCCCCGCCCGACACGATCTTCCTTACTGGCAACAGACATGAGGAAATGTGCCATATGTCAAACGGAAAAGACAGATCCAAAAGACCGACGAAGAGCAGAGAAGTTGACCACTTGCGAAACTATGCAAGCTGGAAGAACTCTTCTCGAGGCAGCGAAAGTTCGAGGTGACCAGAGGCTTATTGTTTCTCTGAGTGATCACGATCCTATTGCCATAGAGTTACGTTATCACAGGACCTGTTATCGGATGTACACGAACACGAAGCAAATAGAAATGATCCAGAAAAATCAAGAAGGCAAGCTCGAATCTCGTTATGATGATGCTTTTCAGGAACTCAAATCTGAGATGGATCCCAAGATATTTGAGAGTTTAGAAGTTCTTCGAATGTCTGACTTGCGGCAAAGGTACGTGGAACTCCTCTCCTTTCAGGGTGTACAAAACCCCTTGTATCGATCTGAAAAGCTAAAGGTCAGAATGCAAAAGCTTATCATGGCAGAATAAGCTTCTGGCACCCGAGATATCGATCTGAGGCTGAAATTGTCTACTGCGATGAGGTGTCTAAGGGTCAGATCGTTGAGTGTGGTCTTAACCGTAGCGTTGAAAATGATACGTTTATCACAGAGCCAGAAGATGTATCTGTCAAGAACCACGTGTATCATGCCGCCAAGACCGTGCGTGCCGCCCTTTTAAGTCAGGAAAGGAACATACCATGGCCACCATACTCAACTATAATTAACGAAGAGAACATCAGTGTTCCCACTGTTGTTTTACAACTTACCTGCTTGGATCCTTTCTGAGGATGGTGAAGGAGAAGATGAGAAGGTAAATGTAGACGAAAATTGCCAGCGCCTTGTTCTGTCCCTTGCCCAAGACCTCTTATACAACGTCTCAAAGGGAAGGATGAAGACACCCAAACACGTTGCCTTACCTATAGCAGTAAAAAACCTTACTGGTTCAAAGGAAGTCATCACTTTGTTGAATAGATATGGTCATGGCATATCGTATGACCAGGTTCTTGAGATCGAGACCGCACTTGCTGAGAGTCACATAGAAGCACAAGAACATGGTGTAATATTACCAAAGGTTATCTGTGCCAACGTCTTCAGCACATTTTGCTGGGACAACATCGACCTGCTTGAAGAAACATTATCGGGAGAGGGACAACTCACTGTACTAATGGCATCGTGGTGCAAAGGCAAGTCATGGATGCGCTTTACCACCCGCAGTGCCGCAAAAAAGAGCTATCCGTAGGCGGACTTTTCTTGCAGCGCCAAGCCAGGTAATATTTTATAGTATCGGAAAGTCTCTTTGTGAAGTAAATTTGAAATATATGGTTATTACGTAATTTTTAATAGTTATAATGTATTTTAATCAACAGATTCTCGAGTACAATGCTGGAAAACGATGTGGCCCTGGCGAATATGCCGTAGATCCCACCCTTGATAGAACAATAGGCAATCGCTGCGAGGCAATGATGAAGGACTTTGGGTGGTTCTTAGCGCGACTGCCTAATGCATATGACGAGACCCCAGATTCAAGGCAAACCGTTCCTGGTTGGAGTGGGTTTAATGCAGTGGCAAGTAACCAGAAAATTCCATCTAAGAGCGTGGTTGGTTACTGTCCACTTATTGATGCTTCACCGACAGAACTGTCCACAGTGTATACATTACTGACGAAGTCCCTTGAAATGGCAACTCAGCTAAATCTTGACGACACCGTTGTGGTTCTCGATCAAGCAATATATGCAAAGGCCCTGGAGGTAGTGTGGAAGCAGAAGGAGGAGTTTAAAAGCATTGTGTTAAGAATGGGAAGCTTCCATATTACGTGCGTATTTCTCTCAGTTATGGGAAAACGCTTCAAGGACGGAGGGCTGAGAGACCTTCTGCTGGAGTCTACATTGGTGGGCAGTGGTTCACTCAATGGTGTCCTAGAAGGGAAGCACTACAACAGGGCCCTGCGGACCCATAAGGTTAGTTCTATTTTTCATCATTATCAACGCTATTTTATTGTCACTATTATCATTACTGATGCTGTTATTATATCACTTTAGCTCTTGTTGTTACTTTTGTTAGCGTCGCTACTTCTTCCATTGCCGTTCAGATCCAGACATTTCTTGTAGTTTGTGATTAAGGTCCTGCCCCTGTTAGGAGGGTTTAGTTTTTTCTTAGCCCTATAATATTGACTACTCTTAATTCTTATTTGTAAAATGATCAAGGCTGTTATCCTCATATCATCATGGTATTCCTAAATCTAATTAATTGAGTTGATATTATTTATCCTTCATGCCCAAAAAGATATTAGCTCTTAGCCGGCAAAATCTCATGGTTGTTACAGGTGGTACTAGAGGCCTTGTTACGGCTCAGCTGGCAGACGTTTGTTACCGCAACAGAAGATGATCCCGAGGTACACCTTCTTAGGCAAGCTGTTGTGGCAGCCACGACTAAAGTGCGGAAAGAACTAACGTCCTCCTCAATTCAGGAATTGTATGGAACTCCTGAACTCGAAGAGCTGCGAGTGAAGTACGAAGAATTCGGCCAACGGTCAAGCAGCAAGATGAGTTCCTATTGGCGATCGTACATCGAAATGGCTTGTCTGCTTCTGCGTTTCATACGGTCAATCAGAGAAGGTGATTGGAACTTACACCTCGCCTGTATTCGTGACATGCTTCCTTGGATGTTCGCCTATGATCGCACCAACTACTCAAGATACCTATCAGTCTACTGGTGTGATATGATGTCACTCGAAGATACACACCCTTCTACCCATGAAGCATTCAAAGCTGGCGACTTTGTAGTTCAGCGCTCAAGCAGTGCCTTTAGTCAAGTAGCTGTTGATCAGACCATCGAGCAGACTATCAATAGAGACACAAAATCGAAAGGCGGAATTGTAGGTTTTAGCCTGAATAAGGGAGCTGTGCAGCGATGGCTACTAACCTCGCATGAACGGGCAGCAATCACCCAAGCTTGCCGTGAGATGGCTAGAATATCCTTGCCAAATGGTGAGGGCATAATTAAGGAGAAGGGAAAAGAGAGGATGTCAGTTGATGAAAATGATGTGAGGAAGGTACAGTCCACTCTGAGCAACTGGGTCAATCCGTTTTTACAGTCTGACACGGATGAACTTTGTCACATTGCATCAGGAATGACGGCTTCAAAGAAGGTGGAAGAAGACCTCTGTACGGCCTACGATAAAGGTAAAGAAGCAATGACAGCTTTCATCAGGAAAAGGTTGATGACAAATGAAATTTTCTTCCATGATCCAATACCGAAGCTAAAGCTGGCCACCTTTGATTCTATGCCCGTTTCATCTGTTAAGATAGGTGGAAAAGATGTGTGATGCTTAAAGCCGACAGAGACCTCTTTGCTCGTCTTCTCGTTGTCGCTCAGACGAGAGATATGGATCTACAAGAAGTCTTCAAGTATTCCCTAGGTCCTCTTCCGTGGTCTTTGGCTTCAGCGGATGGGTCCCTCTGCAAGACTGTGAAGTCTAAGTTACTGGAAACGCTGATTGAAGGAGTCGAACCAGCTGAAGATGTTCCACCCTCTGCAGCATTGATTGTTGATGGCATGGCTGTACTTCAAGCGATGAAAGAAATTCCAGCGACATTTGAAGAGTTAGCAACTTCTGTTTTTCATTCAGTTGTTCCTCAGACAACGTTAGCAAGACGCGTTGATTTTGTTACAGATAGATATCCAGATGTTTCTATCAAGAATCCCGAGAGAGCAAAACGTGCTAGTGAAGGAGCTGTCAAAGTTAACATAACTGGAGGTGGTCAAAAGTGTCCCAAACAATGGAAGAAGTTCTTAAGTAGCGGGGAGAACAAGAGGATGTTTACGCGATTTCTCCTTCAGCAGTGGTCAAGGGACAACTACGTGGATCGGATTGGGAATCGCAACATCTATTTTGCTGTTGAAGACAAGTGCTTTCAGTTGTCTGCTAATGATGGAAAGGTTGTTTGTAAGGAGATCACTGAGCTAAACAGCAACCATGAAGAAGCTGACACAAAGTTACTTCTCCATGCAAAGCATGCATCTGAAAATGGTGAGACCACCATAATAATCAAGTCTCCAGACACTGATGTGGCAATCCTGGCTTGTCATTTTTGCAGGAATATATCAGCACGGATTCTTATCATGAAGAAAGAGAAGACGAGGAACATTTATCTGGAGATTTCTGCCATAGCTGATGCTGCTGGGCCCCACCTTTGCGATGCCTACCTGGACTGCATGCCTTCACTGGCTGCGACTCAACTAGCGCGTTTGCAGGTAAAGGGAAGAAGACTGCTCTGAAGCTTTGTAAGACAGACCCGGTGGCCTGCGATGGTATGGCGACTCTTGGGCGTTCATTTGACGCAGAGACCATCCCTTTTTCTGAATGTGAGGGATTTGTGTGCAAGATGTATGGTAAGCCGAAACTGGTTGAAGTTAACGAATGTCGCTATATTACCTTTTGTGCGAAGCAAGGCCAGTCACAGAGTCTTCCGCCATGTCAGGATGCCCTAAGAAATCACACAATGCGTGCAAACTACCAAGCAGCCATCTGGCGTCAAGCACTGGATGCAAATCCTGAGATTCCATCACCTGAGAGCCATGGATGGCTTATTAGAGATGGCCACCTTGATATCAACTGGATGTCGCTACCGCCTGCGCCTGAGGCATTACTGGAGCTGATACTATGTGGATGTACTACGGACTGCACAACCGGACACTGCCGATGCAAAAGAAATGGCATACCCTGTGCAGAATTATGCCAGTGCGGCGAGAAATGTAACAATCCTCACAACTACGTGTGGGAGGAAAGTCCTGAGGAAAGTGAAGGCGAGGAAGAGTGTTAAATTGTGCGAAAAATGTGAGCATATAAATTTAAGTATTACACAGTAGTCCTTAGCAGTGGGGAAACAGAGTACAGGTACTGTAAATGATGTCCCTCGATGAAGTTGTTTAACAGTTAATTCAAGCCATTTTCCTTTACTTCATATGCAACGTAATTAATTTATCTGCAGTTGTATATGTGACCTCTGCATAGAAATTTGCAGTCTTACCAAGTTACGTACATGACGACTTTTTTTGCATGATTTCAATATTCACGCCATATTCATCAAATGTACCTCTTATGGGAGTAGTTCTTAAGGCCAACGAGCCATATCAGTTATTTCATGAGCTAAAGGCATCGCCCATGTGAGAGATAATCCCATAGCATGCATAATTATTGTGAAATTATGAAACCGGAAGTGAATATCATTCCACTTCCGGTTTGATGCAATTGCCTTAAAAAGGTTTTTTCCTTCTATTTAAACGCATAATTCGAATATTTCTGTGCAAATAATGATTTCAAGATATGAAAAGGATGCATCTGAGTGAAATCATATGGTTTTTAGGGAATTAAAGAAAGGAAATTTAAAATCATTTTTATTTTTTGGCTCTCTGTGCTCTAATTACCATAAAACCTCCTGAAATTTAAAAAGTGGAGTAATTTTACTGCTTTTTAAAGTTAAAATGGTTGTAAGTGGACAAAGATGCAGAAATAATTAGTTTCCAAAGAAGAATGACCCTAAAAACGGATTAAAAATAACAAAAATGCAGAGGAATGAAATTTTAACGCAAAGGAGTATGGGTTGTTTAGGCCAGGTTACCAAGGTCTTGGAACACTTTTTCTATGTGTTAACAAGCAGAATCTTAATCAGCAGGCTCTAAGCTTTAAAATGATACCAAGAACAGCTTGCCACCCATGGGGTGCAGCCAATTTAGAAAAATCCTGGTATGGCCACCAGACTATTACTGGCATTCACCAGTAGATCGTAAAAACCGTTTTGGTAATAACAAGAAAACCGTCAATGTTTTAGAACAAAACTAAACTAAACAAAACTAAGCTAAAGTACTACAATAACAAATTGCAATAAAATCAAAATAGCAAATCTGACTAACAATCTAGCTAACAATGGCTAAATGATCATGATATAACTTAAATTAATTATCCGCTAAAATTTGAAAATATAAAACAAACACCAGAGGCATTGCTGGAAGGTAGTTTGAAGGCCCTTCTCCCCTCCCCCCCTATTATATTCGGTCGCCCTTTCCCCTCCCCCCTCACCCCTTCACCCAACGCTGAGTTTGCTCCTTGAAAAAGAATTTACACATGACAAATGAAACTTTAAGAGAAAATTGAATTCTTTTGTTCTTCTTGTTTCTTTGTTTTTTAAAGGCTCTTTGGGTCAGTTTGGGCGCAGCGAAAAACAGCAAGCAAGAAAACCATCTGCCATTTTAAGTGCGGCACCCAACTGACTAAACGCTTGTAGTCTGCTGGCAGCCGGTTTTTTCTCTAAGGGTCACTAGGACGAGCGTTTAGTCATCGCGAACGCAAATTGCGTTGGCCGTGTAGAGAAGAAGGCGAGACAGGGTCGTATGGCCGAGTGGGGAAGAAGGCGAGACGAGAAAAAACCGTCTGCAGACTCTTTTTAATGTTTTCAAACCCTCCGTCAGCCCAGCAACGGAGTACCTGATTGGTCAATATGTGCCCGATGACAGATAGTTGACAGAAGGGTAAACAAAGAGTTATAAGTTTCACGCAAAGCATAACAAAGACGAGCGATGCAAGTCATGCAATGGCACGGATCATCCCGATCATCAAGACGCGATCGTCTCGGAGAAGCTTAAACTGTTGAAAATTAGTTCTTTTAAGGCTGAAAAGAAACAAGTTGTATATCGGTGTCCTTAATACAGACGCTTGACTCTCTGGTTCTGCAGTAGGAGTCTTGGCGGACTTTGGTTTTTCTCCGGACGTTGAAGAGTTCGATTTACGCTTCCAGCGTTGCCGAGTCTCGCAGTCAGTGGAAGAAGTTGCTTCAACATCGGCTACGACGGGGTTTAAATTAGCCTTTAAGAAACGGGCTAGCTCAACGGCGTTCCTAATTACTAACGCACACTTCGCACAGACTCTTGAGGAATAACTTGGATTGGAAACGGGCTCAGAAGTCCCAGATCTTCAGATAAAAGTTAGTCCAATGTGTTGAATTCTGTCGCCTTTTTGTCCTCTAAATGATCACCTACAAAGCCAACAACAGCAATCCCCAGAGCACGACGCGTCTTCGGTTTAACTATGGAAGCAAGGTTCTTAGGCTCTGCTTGCGAAATTCGCCCGATAAGCATAACGTAAAAGTTTTGAACAACGGATCATGATATTCCCGCGAGAAAAAATTGATTTGGAGAAGTGCCATATTTATTTTAATTCTCTAGCATCACAATTTCTTGGCTTTTTCCACTGGATGGTTTTCGATTTATTTTTTTGTTGTTGTTGTTGCGTGACAGTGAAAACGATCTATTAGTTAATTAGATTATTTTGACAAGTGTGAATGTCCTCAAAAACATGAGAAGAGTCTGCAGTCTGTTTTTCTTCTCGTGAGTGCCGCGCCCATGTCTCGTCCCATTCTCCTTTAGGCTAAATAGTCTCTAATCATAATCCCTGCTGAAATTTCGAGAGAAAAAACAGACTGCCAGCAGTCTAAAAACGCTTGGAACCCGAAGGCCATTTCTTCAAAAGGAAAGCATTTTGCTGAATGATCATTGATTGTACTAAAAACTCCCACTTACGTCCAGGATTGAACACAAGTATTGTTCAGTTAATTCATATTTGACAAATTGTGTGTGTTTTGGTGACTTTTTTGCCAGTGAGGACACTTTGTGATGCTTTGAATTAGCTTTCAATACTGGACATATCTGAAAACTCCGGCATCTGTAATAAATTATATACAAAAATTATATACAACAGTTACATTTCCTCTTGCTTAGAGAAACATTAGAAACAATATATCTCCCGTCATAAAATGGTTTGCCTGTTTTGTTTCATTGTAATAGGGAAAATTAGTATTTTTCGTGGGAAATGCATAAAAGCGAGAGAAAAACCAATATAAATCCTATTTTTTTCAAATGATGTTTTTTTAAGTGCTAATACGACCAAAACACAATTCTTTGGATTTCAAATTATGTTAACTAAACAAAACGGATCCAAGTTTTAAGTTCTGATTTTAAAAATACAACGTATAATAACTTGCGTTTACACGCTGAAAATTGTCCGGTTGGTCCGCAAAACTTACGAGAGATCTCTTAATGAGGGAACATTTATGACTGAACCGAGCTTTCATCGAGGAACATGCTATATCAACTGAGCTATCTAATGTTAATCGAGAGAAGCATAAACTAAAATCTCATCGTGCTTGTAGACGCGATCGTGAATCAAGCAGAATACAAACACGAAGTTTTAAAAGTCTAAGCAAAAAGGTTAGAGAATTTGTCTATGCACGTATAGCCTGCGAGCGCAGACGTATTTCCGGCTGTCACTGGTACCGACGGCCGGGAAATACGTCTGCGTTCGCAGGCTAATGAAAGTATAATTTCGTGTATACCCACGTCATCTACATTGTACTGTTATGTAAATGCTATAAATATATTTAGGAAAACGTAGTTTAACCTTGCCTATGGATAAAAATAATATGGTTCGTATGAATTCTTTTTAAAAGCGTGGAGCTGGAGCTCATTCGTTTTGCCGATGTTTGTACATGTTTCGAAATGAATATTTAATAACACTCCGGAAAGTACTTCGCAACTAGACTCTGTGACCCCCTTTTCGCAGTATGATATCATCCCGCGCTTAGATTTGCTTCCGATTTAAGCACTCCATTTTACTTGCGTTTAACCTAACCCGGAAAAAACGTCTTCACGCTACATAACAAATGTG
>JAHPZR010029285.1:0-10000 GCA_019787425.1 Platygyra sinensis | reverse complement strand
TCCTCAAGAGTCTGTGCGAAGTGTGCGTTAGTAATTAGGAACGCCGTTGAGCTAGCCCGTTTCTTAAAGGCTAATTTAAACCCCGTCGTAGCCGATGTTGAAGCAACTTCTTCCACTGACTGCGAGACTCGGCAACGCTGGAAGCGTAAATCGAACTCTTCAACGTCCGGAGAAAAACCAAAGTCCGCCAAGACTCCTACTGCAGAACCAGAGAGTCAAGCGTCTGTATTAAGGACACCGATATACAACTTGTTTCTTTTCAGCCTTAAAAGAACTAATTTTCAACAGTTTAAGCTTCTCCGAGACGATCGCGTCTTGATGATCGGGATGATCCGTGCCATTGCATGACTTGCATCGCTCGTCTTTGTTATGCTTTGCGTGAAACTTATAACTCTTTGTTTACCCTTCTGTCAACTATCTGTCATCGGGCACATATTGACCAATCAGGTACTCCGTTGCTGGGCTGACGGAGGGTTTGAAAACATTAAAAAGAGTCTGCAGACGGTTTTTTCTCGTCTCGCCTTCTTCCCCACTCGGCCATACGACCCTGTCTCGCCTTCTTCTCTACACGGCCAACGCAATTTGCGTTCGCGATGACTAAACGCTCGTCCTAGTGACCCTTAGAGAAAAAACCGGCTGCCAGCAGACTACAAGCGTTTAGTCCAGTTGGGTGCCGCACTTAAAATGGCAGATGGTTTTCTTGCTTGCTGTTTTTCGCTGCGCCCAAACTGACCCAAAGAGCCTTTAAAAAACAAAGAAACAAGAAGAACAAAAGAATTCAATTTTCTCTTAAAGTTTCATTTGTCATGTGTAAATTCTTTTTCAAGGAGCAAACTCAGCGTTGGGTGAAGGGGTGAGGGGGGAGGGGAAAGGGCGACCGAATATAATAGGGGGGGAGGGGAGAAGGGCCTTCAAACTACCTTCCAGCAATGCCTCTGGTGTTTGTTTTATATTTTCAAATTTTAGCGGATAATTAATTTAAGTTATATCATGATCATTTAGCCATTGTTAGCTAGATTGTTAGTCAGATTTGCTATTTTGATTTTATTGCAATTTGTTATTGTAGTACTTTAGCTTAGTTTTGTTTAGTTTAGTTTTGTTCTAAAACATTGACGGTTTTCTTGTTATTACCAAAACGGTTTTTACGATCTACTGGTGAATGCCAGTAATAGTCTGGTGGCCATACCAGGATTTTTCTAAATTGGCTGCACCCCATGGGTGGCAAGCTGTTCTTGGTATCATTTTAAAGCTTAGAGCCTGCTGATTAAGATTCTGCTTGTTAACACATAGAAAAAGTGTTCCAAGACCTTGGTAACCTGGCCTAAACAACCCATACTCCTTTGCGTTAAAATTTCATTCCTCTGCATTTTTGTTATTTTTAATCCGTTTTTAGGGTCATTCTTCTTTGGAAACTAATTATTCTGCATCTTTGTCCACTTACAACCATTTTAACTTTAAAAAGCAGTAAAATTACTCCACTTTTTAAATTTCAGGAGGTTTTATGGTAATTAGAGCACAGAGAGCCAAAAAATAAAAATGATTTTAAATTTCCTTTCTTTAATTCCCTAAAAACCATATGATTTCACTCAGATGCATCCTTTTCATATCTTGAAATCATTATTTGCACAGAAATATTCGAATTATGCGTTTAAATAGAAGGAAAAAACCTTTTTAAGGCAATTGCATCAAACCGGAAGTGGAATGATATTCACTTCCGGTTTCATAATTTCACAATAATTATGCATGCTATGGGATTATCTCTCACATGGGCGATGCCTTTAGCTCATGAAATAACTGATATGGCTCGTTGGCCTTAAGAACTACTCCCATAAGAGGTACATTTGATGAATATGGCGTGAATATTGAAATCATGCAAAAAAAGTCGTCATGTACGTAACTTGGTAAGACTGCAAATTTCTATGCAGAGGTCACATATACAACTGCAGATAAATTAATTACGTTGCATATGAAGTAAAGGAAAATGGCTTGAATTAACTGTTAAACAACTTCATCGAGGGACATCATTTACAGTACCTGTACTCTGTTTTCCCACTGCTAAGGACTACTGTGTAATACTTAAATTTATATGCTCACATTTTTTCGCACAATTTAACACTCTTCCTCGCCTTCACTTTCCTCAGGACTTTCCTCCCACACGTAGTTGTGAGGATTGTTACATTTCTCGCCGCACTGGCATAATTCTGCACAGGGTATGCCATTTCTTTTGCATCGGCAGTGTCCGGTTGTGCAGTCCGTAGTACATCCACATAGTATCAGCTCCAGTAATGCCTCAGGCGCAGGCGGTAGCGACATCCAGTTGATATCAAGGTGGCCATCTCTAATAAGCCATCCATGGCTCTCAGGTGATGGAATCTCAGGATTTGCATCCAGTGCTTGACGCCAGATGGCTGCTTGGTAGTTTGCACGCATTGTGTGATTTCTTAGGGCATCCTGACATGGCGGAAGACTCTGTGACTGGCCTTGCTTCGCACAAAAGGTAATATAGCGACATTCGTTAACTTCAACCAGTTTCGGCTTACCATACATCTTGCACACAAATCCCTCACATTCAGAAAAAGGGATGGTCTCTGCGTCAAATGAACGCCCAAGAGTCGCCATACCATCGCAGGCCACCGGGTCTGTCTTACAAAGCTTCAGAGCAGTCTTCTTCCCTTTACCTGCAAACGCGCTAGTTGAGTCGCAGCCAGTGAAGGCATGCAGTCCAGGTAGGCATCGCAAAGGTGGGGCCCAGCAGCATCAGCTATGGCAGAAATCTCCAGATAAATGTTCCTCGTCTTCTCTTTCTTCATGATAAGAATCCGTGCTGATATATTCCTGCAAAAATGACAAGCCAGGATTGCCACATCAGTGTCTGGAGACTTGATTATTATGGTGGTCTCACCATTTTCAGATGCATGCTTTGCATGGAGAAGTAACTTTGTGTCAGCTTCTTCATGGTTGCTGTTTAGCTCAGTGATCTCCTTACAAACAACCTTTCCATCATTAGCAGACAACTGAAAGCACTTGTCTTCAACAGCAAAATAGATGTTGCGATTCCCAATCCGATCCACGTAGTTGTCCCTTGACCACTGCTGAAGGAGAAATCGCGTAAACATCCTCTTGTTCTCCCCGCTACTTAAGAACTTCTTCCATTGTTTGGGACACTTTTGACCACCTCCAGTTATGTTAACTTTGACAGCTCCTTCACTAGCACGTTTTGCTCTCTCGGGATTCTTGATAGAAACATCTGGATATCTATCTGTAACAAAATCAACGCGTCTTGCTAACGTTGTCTGAGGAACAACTGAATGAAAAACAGAAGTTGCTAACTCTTCAAATGTCGCTGGAATTTCTTTCATCGCTTGAAGTACAGCCATGCCATCAACAATCAATGCTGCAGAGGGTGGAACATCTTCAGCTGGTTCGACTCCTTCAATCAGCGTTTCCAGTAACTTAGACTTCACAGTCTTGCAGAGGGACCCATCCGCTGAAGCCAAAGACCACGGAAGAGGACCTAGGGAATACTTGAAGACTTCTTGTAGATCCATATCTCTCGTCTGAGCGACAACGAGAAGACGAGCAAAGAGGTCTCTGTCGGCTTTAAGCATCACACATCTTTTCCACCTATCTTAACAGATGAAACGGGCATAGAATCAAAGGTGGCCAGCTTTAGCTTCGGTATTGGATCATGGAAGAAAATTTCATTTGTCATCAACCTTTTCCTGATGAAAGCTGTCATTGCTTCTTTACCTTTATCGTAGGCCGTACAGAGGTCTTCTTCCACCTTCTTTGAAGCCGTCATTCCTGATGCAATGTGACAAAGTTCATCCGTGTCAGACTGTAAAAACGGATTGACCCAGTTGCTCAGAGTGGACTGTACCTTCCTCACATCATTTTCATCAACTGACATCCTCTCTTTTCCCTTCTCCTTAATTATGCCCTCACCATTTGGCAAGGATATTCTAGCCATCTCACGGCAAGCTTGGGTGATTGCTGCCCGTTCATGCGAGGTTAGTAGCCATCGCTGCACAGCTCCCTTATTCAGGCTAAAACCTACAATTCCGCCTTTCGATTTTGTGTCTCTATTGATAGTCTGCTCGATGGTCTGATCAACAGCTACTTGACTAAAGGCACTGCTTGAGCGCTGAACTACAAAGTCGCCAGCTTTGAATGCTTCATGGGTAGAAGGGTGTGTATCTTCGAGTGACATCATATCACACCAGTAGACTGATAGGTATCTTGAGTAGTTGGTGCGATCATAGGCGAACATCCAAGGAAGCATGTCACGAATACAGGCGAGGTGTAAGTTCCAATCACCTTCTCTGATTGACCGTATGAAACGCAGAAGCAGACAAGCCATTTCGATGTACGATCGCCAATAGGAACTCATCTTGCTGCTTGACCGTTGGCCGAATTCTTCGTACTTCACTCGCAGCTCTTCGAGTTCAGGAGTTCCATACAATTCCTGAATTGAGGAGGACGTTAGTTCTTTCCGCACTTTAGTCGTGGCTGCCACAACAGCTTGCCTAAGAAGGTGTACCTCGGGATCATCTTCTGTTGCGGTAACAAACGTCTGCCAGCTGAGCCGTAACAAGGCCTCTAGTACCACCTGTAACAACCATGAGATTTTGCCGGCTAAGAGCTAATATCTTTTTGGGCATGAAGGATAAATAATATCAACTCAATTAATTAGATTTAGGAATACCATGATGATATGAGGATAACAGCCTTGATCATTTTACAAATAAGAATTAAGAGTAGTCAATATTATAGGGCTAAGAAAAAAACTAAACCCTCCTAACAGGGGCAGGACCTTAATCACAAACTACAAGAAATGTCTGGATCTGAACGGCAATGGAAGAAGTAGCGACGCTAACAAAAGTAACAACAAGAGCTAAAGTGATATAATAACAGCATCAGTAATGATAATAGTGACAATAAAATAGCGTTGATAATGATGAAAAATAGAACTAACCTTATGGGTCCGCAGGGCCCTGTTGTAGTGCTTCCCTTCTAGGACACCATTGAGTGAACCACTGCCCACCAATGTAGACTCCAGCAGAAGGTCTCTCAGCCCTCCGTCCTTGAAGCGTTTTCCCATAACTGAGAGAAATACGCACGTAATATGGAAGCTTCCCATTCTTAACACAATGCTTTTAAACTCCTCCTTCTGCTTCCACACTACCTCCAGGGCCTTTGCATATATTGCTTGATCGAGAACCACAACGGTGTCGTCAAGATTTAGCTGAGTTGCCATTTCAAGGGACTTCGTCAGTAATGTATACACTGTGGACAGTTCTGTCGGTGAAGCATCAATAAGTGGACAGTAACCAACCACGCTCTTAGATGGAATTTTCTGGTTACTTGCCACTGCATTAAACCCACTCCAACCAGGAACGGTTTGCCTTGAATCTGGGGTCTCGTCATATGCATTAGGCAGTCGCGCTAAGAACCACCCAAAGTCCTTCATCATTGCCTCGCAGCGATTGCCTATTGTTCTATCAAGGGTGGGATCTACGGCATATTCGCCAGGGCCACATCGTTTTCCAGCATTGTACTCGAGAATCTGTTGATTAAAATACATTATAACTATTAAAAATTACGTAATAACCATATATTTCAAATTTACTTCACAAAGAGACTTTCCGATACTATAAAATATTACCTGGCTTGGCGCTGCAAGAAAAGTCCGCCTACGGATAGCTCTTTTTTGCGGCACTGCGGGTGGTAAAGCGCATCCCATGACTTGCCTTTGCACCACGATGCCATTAGTACAGTGAGTTGTCCCTCTCCCGATAATGTTTCTTCAAGCAGGTCGATGTTGTCCCAGCAAAATGTGCTGAAGACGTTGGCACAGATAACCTTTGGTAATATTACACCATGTTCTTGTGCTTCTATGTGACTCTCAGCAAGTGCGGTCTCGATCTCAAGAACCTGGTCATACGATATGCCATGACCATATCTATTCAACAAAGTGATGACTTCCTTTGAACCAGTAAGGTTTTTTACTGCTATAGGTAAGGCAACGTGTTTGGGTGTCTTCATCCTTCCCTTTGAGACGTTGTATAAGAGGTCTTGGGCAAGGGACAGAACAAGGCGCTGGCAATTTTCGTCTACATTTACCTTCTCATCTTCTCCTTCACCATCCTCAGAAAGGATCCAAGCAGGTAAGTTGTAAAACAACAGTGGGAACACTGATGTTCTCTTCGTTAATTATAGTTGAGTATGGTGGCCATGGTATGTTCCTTTCCTGACTTAAAAGGGCGGCACGCACGGTCTTGGCGGCATGATACACGTGGTTCTTGACAGATACATCTTCTGGCTCTGTGATAAACGTATCATTTTCAACGCTACGGTTAAGACCACACTCAACGATCTGACCCTTAGACACCTCATCGCAGTAGACAATTTCAGCCTCAGATCGATATCTCGGGTGCCAGAAGCTTATTCTGCCATGATAAGCTTTTGCATTCTGACCTTTAGCTTTTCAGATCGATACAAGGGGTTTTGTACACCCTGAAAGGAGAGGAGTTCCACGTACCTTTGCCGCAAGTCAGACATTCGAAGAACTTCTAAACTCTCAAATATCTTGGGATCCATCTCAGATTTGAGTTCCTGAAAAGCATCATCATAACGAGATTCGAGCTTGCCTTCTTGATTTTTCTGGATCATTTCTATTTGCTTCGTGTTCGTGTACATCCGATAACAGGTCCTGTGATAACGTAACTCTATGGCAATAGGATCGTGATCACTCAGAGAAACAATAAGCCTCTGGTCACCTCGAACTTTCGCTGCCTCGAGAAGAGTTCTTCCAGCTTGCATAGTTTCGCAAGTGGTCAACTTCTCTGCTCTTCGTCGGTCTTTTGGATCTGTCTTTTCCGTTTGACATATGGCACATTTCCTCATGTCTGTTGCCAGTAAGGAAGATCGTGTCGGGCGGGGATCGGACTGGAGCTCAATAGCTGAAGTGTCCTTATCTCCAGATGAAATTTCCTCAATCTTTCTCTTTTTAGCAACACGATCGAGAACATTCTTGGCTGTGTAATTTTGGTAACAGTTTCTGTGGTACATGCCAAATGGGCCATTTTCCCATTTCCCTTTCATACTTTCTGATATGTCATCTTTTCTCAGATCTGAGGCTTCCTTAAACGTCCTCCAGCTTACTTCGGAGAAATTGGTTAGTGGACCTTGCACTCCAGCTTTGTGACACAAGCACGAGCCTTTCGAAGCAGTTGTAGGTCTTGGATTCAGCGAGAACGCCATGAGATCTAAGCTTGGGACTGTAAATTAACAGAGGCTCAAATGAAATGACTATTTTGACACACGTTTATAACAACGAAACAAGAAATGTGAATAAATTCACTACTAAACGATCGGAACCTCAATATGAAATTTAGCTTGTAGCTCCACGAATTTGATCGTTATTTATATCCGCAGTCTGGTAATGCAATTGAAGAGGTCTGTTTTCACAAAACCAAGTTATAATTATTACAAACAAGTCTATTTATGATATGAAAAAGGATATACTTACAGCACTTCCAAACGTGTTCGTGGCGGCAGCCATCTTGGAAGAAAACCGCTGGTCGTGACAGCAGGCCCACGAAATAAGCAGGAGAACCCCAACAAAATCGGTTTTATTTGTTAAGTTTTCTCCATAACGGAGAAGTTTTTTTCGTGTATTTAATTTAATTGTTTCTAATTCATATGCAACGTAGTTAATTTATCTGCAGTTGTACATGTGACCTCTGCATAGAAATTTGCAGTCTTACCAAGTTACGTACATGACGACTTTTTTTGCATGATTTCAATATTCACGCCATATTCATCAAATGTACCTCTTATGGGAGTAGTTCTTAAGGCCAACGAGCCATATCAGTTATTTCATGAGCTAAAGGCATCGCCCATGTGAGAGATAATCCCATAGCATGCATAATTATTGTGAAATTATGAAACCGGAAGTGAATATCATTCCACTTCCGGTTTGATGCAATTGCCTTAAAAAGGTTTTTTCCTTCTATTTAAACGCATAATTCGAATATTTCTGTGCAAATAATGATTTCAAGATATGAAAAGGATGCATCTGAGTGAAATCATATGGTTTTTAGGGAATTAAAGAAAGGAAATTTAAAATCATTTTTATTTTTTGGCTCTCTGTGCTCTAATTACCATAAAACCTCCTGAAATTTAAAAAGTGGAGTAATTTTACTGCTTTTTAAAGTTAAAATGGTTGTAAGTGGACAAAGATGCAGAAATAATTAGTTTCCAAAGAAGAATGACCCTAAAAACGGATTAAAAATAACAAAAATGCAGAGGAATGAAATTTTAACGCAAAGGAGTATGGGTTGTTTAGGCCAGGTTACCAAGGTCTTGGGACACTTTTTCTATGTGTTAACAAGCAGAATCTTAATCAGCAGGCTCTAAGCTTTAAAATGATACCAAGAACAGCTTGCCACCCATGGGGTGCAACCAACTTGAAAAATTGAGCCTTTTTAAGATTTGGCCTCTCGACTATAATGCGTGAAGTACTAAAATACTGATTTAATATTATAAGGATCGATCTTTGAACTTAAAGACGTTCGCGCAAAATTTTCCAGTTGATAGATTGTTTTCTATTTTTTACAGCAGTCAGATAATGCGGAGCTATTTGTTTCAGAATTGCCGGAAAAATTTGGGGTCACCGACTTCGTTTCAGAGGTAAAGCATGTGGAAAGTACCCTGATTTTGGAAAATTGGCGGACCTATTTCGACATGGCGCATAGTCCACAAGGGTTTAAAGTTAAAAATATCGAAGGCGAGTCCACGGCGGCAAACGATCTTAGTCACACTTTGTAGAAGTGGGTCTGTTGCATAAATAATTCCAAATGTTGCCAATTTTTTCACAAACTTTAACCTCTCAAGAGGCATTTGAAATCGCCACAGAGATAAATTAAGAGCTAAAATAAAGGGAATTCGAGGGTGCAGTTAGCACATCATTTGAACTTGTAATCACCGAATAGATTTTCTTCATTTTTCGCCAAGCGTTAAAGAAAAAAATAAAAAAATAAAAAAAAAAATTACAAAAAAACGGTGCAGAAAACGATTCATCCAAACAAAAATGAAAATAGGGGGCACCGAATCACAGGGGGCACAGAATCAATTAACGCAAACGTCCTTAAGTCACGTCCTTTGTCTATCGCTTGAAATATTTTCGCAGTATTTTGATCTCATTTTAAATGTTAAATGATTTTTTGTATTTTCCTTTTCATACATTTTACTCCTTTTTACCCGCTGTAATTTTCTTGGTTGACCATTCAATCGATTGATTAAAATTGTGATCTGTGTTATCATAACGTCTTGTGCTGTTATATTTGATGACCTTTGATATACCGGTTTCTGTTTAAATTGTTGGCAATAAATGTAAATTGAGTGATTTTCTACTTTAGCTGCACCACCCTAAACCTAAATCACAGACATTTCATGGGCCTGTTCTTACCATGTTTATTGCGTTGCTGTTACTCGCTATTGTCAGTAAAACGCAAATTGAGTGATTATTTCCAGGGGAATAGTTAAAGGAAACCTGTGTACAGCGGTCACCCTGTATATAACGGTCACCTGGCCATTTCCCAATTAGGCAGACCGTTATATACAGGTTTGACTGCACTTCCGCGGAGGCGAGAGAAATATCCTGAAATTCGACTTGCTTGTAAAACTGTTTTACACTTATGACTTATCACTCATTCTTATTATCCAGAACATCCACTTTGGCTAAAAAAAACACACTGAAAGTGACAATCGTTTTTTCAGCTCATTTAGTGAGGACCAAACCAGGATTTCCCAAATACATGGTTTCGTGGTTTTTCTGCATGTTCTTCCAACCTTGTTGATTAGGGTTTTAATATCTGCTTTTCTTGTCTTTATGCACTGTACTTCAGTAAGCGGTATATTGTTAAAGCACTTAATTTCTGTGTTTTTTGGCTGCAATCTGCAAGGTTTTCTATTAGTTTTAGATAAATTGTGTTAT
>JAHPZR010029284.1:0-14196 GCA_019787425.1 Platygyra sinensis | reverse complement strand
CCAACCACCTCACCAGAAATCTAAATCACCAACCACCTCAATATAAATCGCCAACCACCTCACCAGAAATCGCCAACCACCTCAGTATAAATCACACGCTACAACATACGATGTAAAAGAAGAGTGCAATGCAAACGCGAAAGGAACAGCAGAACAATAGTCTACTGTAAAACAAACCAATGAACTTATTGCAACCACTGCAACGGAAGCGAAATAGTTGACCAATCAGAGACGACGTTCCGAGAGCTTCGTGTCAACTGAGTTTTTGGGCGCGAACGTCCTTAAGTTGACTACGGCTGAGAAAGCCCAGAACACACTCAATAACAACAGAATCGTACATGACTGAATAGAGAAAATCATAATCGTACAACGGGGGCACATTTGAGGACTTGGTTACAAAATGCGAGGAGACACAATGAAACTCTACCGAGAGTACTAATAAGCTGCTTATATAAGCTTAAGCTTCAAACCTTCCTCTCCAGCTAACAGTCCAAATGCCTCGTTGTAAGCGGTTGAAAAACCAGAGAAACTAACCCAACTGTGATTCCTGTTAGAGATGAAACCAAAATATATTTAACTTACATAAGCTTATAATTTATGAAAAACTACCAAGAATATCACAATTTAATGAGTAAGAGAAACAAATCTGATGACTCACGCTAAGGCACACTGGAAGTCCAGAAGCTTCCTCTCGATGAAACACACATCACTGGCCTCGACAAAGGGTCTGGGCTCAGGATAGAGACTCCAGCCCTTGGCCCTATCACCAAAACGGTCATAGCTATAATTCGTACGGCAATTTTCACATCGTAGAGTGAACTTGAGGCCCGCTGCCTTGCCACGGAGACCATGAATGGCGACATCGCAGGGCTTGTTGTGGAGAGCTAGAGGGCTGCTACACTGGAAACAGGTCGCAGTTGGAGGACACAACAGTATAGGACCAGAAATTCCTGCTGGGTCCATTCCGTAGCGGTCAGGGAAAGACTTCTTTAAAATGTTTACGCTCTCGAATAAAAGGGAAGCCTCTTCTGCTGCAAGCCCTGTAATCTTAGAGAGCGTTTCCAAACGAACAGACACAGGCAACACTCGCAGATCTTCCACAAAGAAACTGATATAAGTGAGTGCCTGTGCTTCGTACGCTGCATAAATGTGCGCAGATAGGACTTTGGGAGGTAGAGCCCTTACTCCATCCAGAGTAAGTTTAGTGGTGCACATCACTCTAAAGGCTCCAAGAAGAACATCCTCGGCCGCCAAAGAACTGTCCACTTCTCTGCGCAGTTCGTCGACCAGACTAGAGGGGTCGCACGTCCGCTTGCGACCCTTTCCTCTCGGAGGCATTCTATTTGCAATTTAGCTTCGATACAAGATCGAAAAAAATACGTGCATATACAAGATCGAACAAAAACTATATTCACAAATATAATGAATAAGAAAGCCACAAACTATTTCAGATTGTAGTGTGTAGTCGGCGTGTCAGCGAAAAGCATGTACATGTCATGTCAGCATGTCAGCATGGTCAGTTGCGCATGTCCGACGTTATGTGGGGTGAGACGATAAGTGTGACGGCTTGTGACGCGTAACAACTTTTAGTTGTTTTTGGTTACCCCTAAATCGTGCATCAGATGTCTTAACAAGATGCTTGCTGACTACGGTTTCTGGTAGCTTTGAAATAAGTCCCTGTCTCTTTTTACGCCTTTCCTTGGACTATCCAAAACATCCCCATATAGAACAGGTTTAATTTTTTGCGGAGCAACAAACTCCGCCATTTTTTCCTCCGTGCATGGTTATTTGCATAAAAACCGGATGTGACGTCACGGACAAGCGCTACGGACCAGTGATCCAGCCGTAGTTGGGAGGAGGACAAACAACCGGACTCCCAAAAAGGCTGGAAATCGAGCCTACCTTAGCCTGCGAATGCAGACGTATTTCGGTAGGTTGGAAAAGCCGGAATGACGGAATTCGGAATTCGGAACCCGGAATTCGGAATTCGGAATATTCGGAATACCCGTAATAAATAAAAAAAATAAAAAATAAATAAATAAATAAATAGATAAATAAATAAATGAATGAATGAATAACTGAATGAATAGACTAAAAAGCCGCATCATTTCTCACCGCGCGGTAGATATGTAGTTTTCTGTCTTCCCCCTTCCCCCCCCGCCCCGTCTCCTTACTGCTTTACAGCCAACAGGTGGCCAAAGATCAATGCAAAATACATTTACCTTATCGCTTCGCCTGTCTGACAGTGCCATCAGCAGCATCTAATTTCTAGAAGTAAAGCTACGTCTCCGAAGAAACACGTAGGAGGGCAAATATGATACCAGTGAAAAGAATTTATCTGCTGTACTTGCAAACAGTTCTAATCATAGCCGGGCCCGGCGTCACAATATATAATGCAAGTGAACAACACGTTCACGGTAAACGTCATATTTTGTCCCTCAAAAGCAAATTCTTGGAGATCTAAAAACATAACTTGCAACAGAAAAGAGTCAAAACAATGCACTAATACATGGCAAATTATAGAGGTGTCAAACTCAACGAAGCGACACGCAGATAACAGCGGAACTCATGCAGACCTATGACCTCTTAAAATTTGCCATAACGCGATCTAATGGCTCTATTTTCTCCTTACAAAACAATACGAAGTGCCCTTCATAACAAGAGTGGAGCGACAAAAAAGGTCGAGAGACCGAAAAGAAAACGGCAAATGTAAAAATGCCACGAATCGTAGGAGTCGTGTAGGCCTGTCAACCCCATTTTACACATCTGCATGCAAAATAACTCAGCAGCATTTGAAATGACACACATGGAATATCGCAAAGTCATATACAGGAGTTTGTCTTCAAAATCGGTCACGCTACTACAACCAATTCCAACTGTTCATAAGACAGCTCCACGTGTCCTTCTGGGACAAATATGTTTACTGCATTCAAATTGTTATGATCATTTAACATAGTAATGTGATGTCGCTGTTACCCGGCAGCATTACACTAACTTTAAAAAGCGCTACGTACATTGTCAATAAACCACTCGCGTGCACTCTGAGTCACAAGTTATGCGGAAAAATTCGAAATAGCCACATTTTAGCGATTGAAAATGGGATAGATCACGCTATTCCAAAAAGGTACTGAAAATCAATGAAACTTCATCGATAGTATTTTAAGTTTGCAGATAAATGCACTAGAAAATCTAGGAAACGAGTGTAGTAAATTAAAGACCCCCGTATAATACTTTTGGCTCCTTTGTACTTGGTTTTGCTTTTCCTTTTTAAACGCCCGTGCGTTTGATACGGACCGGGGCCCGTTTCTCGAAAGCCCCGCTAACTTAACGGGCCCGAAGTCTAGCGAAAGTCTAACGGGCCCGAAGTCTAGCGAAAAGTAGGGTTTGTTCTGACCTCTAATGAAGCCCATTTTGGTGATTTACAGGTAAAACTAAATACCACCTACCGCCACCAGAACGAAGAACTTCTGCATAGGTCCTCTTCTTTAGTCCAGTTTTATCCATTTTTTAAGTACCAGTAACGCGCTTTAAGACTTCAACGAACTGACCTTGTAATGAAATACCAGTATATTAAGCTTGAAAAAAAGAACTTGATTTTCGTGTTGCGGTTAGATGCTGCTGATGACACTGTCAGACAGGCGAAGCGATAAGGTAAATGTATTTTGCATTGATCTTTAGCTGTAAAGCAGTAAGAAGACCGGGGGAGTGGGGAGGGGGGAAGACAGAAAACTACATATCTACCGCGCGGTGAGAAATGATGCGGCTTTTTAGTCTATTCATTCAGTTATTCATTCATTCATTCATTTATTTATTTATTTATTTATCTATTTATTTATTTATTTATTTATTTATTATTTTTTTATTTATTCCGGGTATTCCGAATATTCCGAATTCCGGGTTCCGAATTCCGAATTCCGAATTCCGTCATTCCGGCTTTTCCAACCTACCGACGTATTTCCGGCTGTCGGTTGTCTCCGCCGAAAATAACGTCTGCGAACTCGAGCCACGAGAACGATTTCTGTGACGTCAGCCTTAAAAACCAATCACATTTCACCTTGCATATCTGAAGAGGTAACACACAGAGATCGTGCGTGGAGCTCTCGCAAACGCGTGTTAAAAAATTGCAGAGGATGAGTTCAGGAAAGTTTTCGGGTTTGATAGCCTCAATAAGCATCAAGAAGAAGCCATGCGATTTGTTTTTGAATCGAAGAGCGATGTTTTTGTGAATCTTCAGCTGGAGTTGGAAAGTCTGTTGTATTTCAAGCTTTGCCTATTGTGTATTCTTGTGTGCATGGATCCAACTCGTGAGAAGAACATTGTAATCGTTGTTTCGCCGCTGATTAACCTGATGAAGGACAAAGTCGGCCGCTTAAATTCACGTAGAATAAGCGCAATATCGCACTCAGTGATGTCAGGTCCGTGTTAGAGATCAAAGCAGTTGAAAATGGTAGAGTAGACAGACTTAACATGACTCCCAGTGTTTCGTGATGTGAGAAGAAAACAACCTAAAACATTTACCAAACAAGATCATTATACAGCATCCTAGAATTTAATTCCAACACGGTAAACTGACGGTTACAAAACACTAACGCCTGTTGGATGCTAGTAATGCAACAAAATAATAGAGGTGCACTCTTCTAAGAAACTCGGATTATGTGATCTGCAAAACCGTCCGTGATAAACATCACGAAAGATTATCCTGTAAGGTCACCACAGGCTAATGAACAAAAGATCACGGTAATAGAGAATCGAAGGCCACTGATCCGACCGATTTAATAGTTGCAACATAAATGAGCCAATAAACTTGAATAAAAATTGCCACAGAGGTAGCAAACACAACGGCATTAAGATTCTACTTAAAGGCTCCACTGAGAAAATAAATTATTCCGTTGAGCAGATCGAAGGCCATACATAATTCACTAAGAGGCTAACGTTTGCGGGCCTGCATGTTACTTTATACAAATGTAGCACAACAGAGAATCAACCAATTTGCTGAGAGAAATATACAGACAACCACCTTTCATAGGAAAGGTAAATCTCCTTAAGACATCTAATGCTACGGTCAGATTCGCGCTAGAATCTTGCTTGACATGTCATTTTTGTTTAGATAGCAAATTCCAAGCACGATATTCAGTGTGACCTATCAGGCGTGTAACAACTTGCTTGCTTGAAATCTAACGCTAGAGTAAATAAAAGTACAAAGGAACCGAAGCTCAGCTCAAGAGCGGTGTGTACTGCTCTTGAGATGTGCTAAATAAATAAGATATGTTTTTCTTGCGCGATTTATCCAATGGGAAAGCCGCAGCACTTTTGATGGCTTGACCTGTGTCGATTTTATTCAGAGCATCAGAGTTTCGCGAATTGCAAACAGGCGGCAAAAATTATTAGAAAAATGTCTGGGGATCACACTTCACCGAATCCCTTCCTTGATTCTACTTATGGCCATGGCTATCCAGTCCAATTTCCCCTTCAAGGCGATGTTAGAGCTTTTCGGCAGACTGGCCATGCAACCGAAAGAAACAACTATGGCGCTGTCGCACAAGTCCCAGATTTGGCTATCGAGCGTCCACCAGCCTCTTTTCCTTCAGCTACCCCTTTTCAGCCTTTTTACCCTGGCTCTCGTCTTCAAGCATCAACTCGAACCAGCCAAAGCGTGGACGACGAAGTGTCCAAGGCCGTTCTGTTTTCATATTTTCCAAGTGCATTTGTGCAAAGTTTAAAAGCGTTAACGTGGTTGATGAAGCTGTTGGCAGGGTCTGTGACAATAAACCACGTTGTAGGAATAAAACAATCCTTCTCCTTCTTCGTCTCATAGCCATGCTTCTTCTTACGCAACGCAATCGGTACAGCATAAAAAAAATAAGCAACAGAGCCAAATGTGCATCCATCGCGACTCACTACAAACTGGCGCGGAAACTGACAGTGTTTAGATTACTTATGTCAACACTTTCTAAACAAGCAAGCAGTGAATTTGCAGTTTGACCGCAACAAGAATTCTCGCATTCCAACACTTGCTATAGTGACGTCATAAGCAAGCACGCTAGCATGAAATCTCTAGCGCTAATCTGACCGCAACATTTGTTAGAGCTAAACTCAGGTCACAGATATGTCACATCACGCGCGAAAGTGTTGTGTTTTAATCTTGCCCGTAAACGGACAGATCGACTTCAGTTGAATGCAGAATCAGTGACTGAATGGCCACACCTTTATCTTTTCTTTACTGGAAACTTTTGCCTTGCAAAGCAAACAAACTTCGGAAGTTAAAATCTTCTTCGGTGTTTCGATACGCGCTCATAGCTCATTGCGAACAAATTCATGATTCTAAAATTATCACCGGCTCCCGCGGCGTCGCGCGTGTATGCAAGTATCATATTCTATCGGTGAATTTTAATGGTCAACAACAAAACAAAAGCTTTGACGTCACGGAAATCAATCTTTGACTCGAGTTCGCAGACGTTATTTTCGGCGGAACCAGTGACAGCCGGAAATACGTCTGCGTTCGCAGGCTACAACTACCTTGGTAACCACGTCTTTATTCTTGCAGGAAAATGTGACGTCACTGTAGGAATCTGCAGGAATTTGTAGGAAAGCAACACCATATATGGCGCCCAGAAAAATTTAATAATTTTGTTACGCTTTTTGCGGTACGTCCGATATCATATATCGGCTTGCTTTTAATTCAAGTGTTAGCCACGTTATATTTATTTGGGTCAATGGCTCTATGAAAAATGCAGCTCGATGCCAAGTATATTGTACAAGATCCCTACTGCTGAAGCCAACCCGTTCAAGGTTTGCTTTCTTGTGGTCTTGAGAGTGACCGTCTACCACCACATCTTATTTGGCAAAGACGATAACGGAATTCTTGCTGATTAAAAAGAAGATTTAGTTGGCGAAACTGTGCACTTCCAGGGAAGCTTTTGGGGAAAAACGTTAAGCCACAGCCACCGAAAAATGTATCGATGCATATCTAGAATGGTGAAGTGGTGTTTGTCATTTTTCTGGTGGTTTTACTTGCGCGCCACCAGGGATGACGAGGAAGAGAGAAGACCTGTTATGAATGAATGTTACGAAGGTGGGTAACTGAATGAAAGCTGACGTTTTGGTTTTCATACTGATGGTTTGAACTGACGCCGCAGCCATAGGTTTAGGCTAGATTACCAGCCGTTGCTCGGGAAAGGAGTCCGCGCCGTAAAAACAGCCTTTCAAATGCCATTACCGACATACGCGGTGTTTATCACATTTAAGGACGTTCGCGCTAATTGTTTCTGCGCATCCTTACTGCACACGCAAATCCACATGCCACGCCATGCCACGTCATACATCAAGCGCGCACGCTAAGTACTAAAATGAACAATGATAGGGCAGATGGCCATTGCTATAGCTTTGATTGGATTTAACGATCTTGGACGTCCGGTGACCCCTACTTTTCTTTTCAGAAACAGATTTTATTTGCAATTATCTACACATTATCCAAAAATGAAAAAAAAATCAATGTGGGAAGTTTAAAAAATGTGAATATTTCTGCCCACGGGACATGGAATCCTGCCATCTTGCGGCTGCAAGGCGCGTGAAACTATGGTCGCTATATGCGAACTTATTCTTTAAGGAACCTCACAAGTTGACTAAATTTGCTTAATAGGTCCATCCAAACCATATTTGGCAGATAACTTTTCCCTTCAAAGCTCTAATTACAATATTTTGGGACTTGCAGTCACTTTGATCTTCTTCGCTAACGAAGCACGATTTACTCAGATTTAGGTGTTCTTCCGGGCATGTTATTTCCAAAACGAAGTCGGTGACCCCCCATTTTTTTTACATTTCTGACATCGCTAACTCATGATCTTTCAATGGTAAAATTTTCAGAAAAAAATCAATGTTAGAAAAATTTCGCGCGAACGTCCTTAAGGCCGCGGGATTCTTGATCTAATCATATAACTCCATACAAGACAACTTTTCTTGCTTGAGAACCCTAAGCTGTTTTTCTTAGTTTCAATGAAAACTTATTTTGTTAACATAGGTTGCGATTTCTTTCTCCAGAGGGAATTCCAGTTCAGTGCACTGAGAGTGATGGTCATGATGACTTGATGCTGGTTTAAGAAAAACCACAATACCTAGCGGAACGCACCTAAACGATATGGCCATGAATATATTTACTACAGTAAACTGAGAAACAAATAGCGACGTAACCTGTAAATTGCCTTAAAGTAATTTTTTGAATGCCATGTTGAAGTTAATTCCTTATGGATGGTAACAATACAATGTATGTAGGAGCAAAAGCGTGCAAATTTGCAGAGGTGATTATTCTATAATCAACCGTACAGATTTAGAGTATGCAGATTTAATTAACGTTAGTGTTAAATGCAGCACAGTGGCTAAGAGTTTGTTTTCTAGCTTACTGTAAAATGAACTGCATAGCAATTTTCGGCGATCGTAAACATCCACAAAATAGCACAGTACACTAATAAAATTGCTGCAGTTTCCAGTGCTAACAAATCAATATTCCCGAGTCATGGAACAGGATTTCTACGTTTCCTCAATTGAACGATGTTTTCTTTCGTGTCAGTTCACCGTGCACAGTCGCTCAGTACGATGTATCACTTCAGTAGCGCAACGTTCGACCGTTTTGCATAAAGTTCTGTAAACATTGACAATCGGGCTTAACGGTCTGGTGAGTCTCAGTCCAGAAATTCAGATCAAAAAAGGGAACATTCCAGTTTCGAAGATGGTGATATTCATGAATTACTTTTCCACTGGCTTGGGTATAATCCGTGTAGTACTCGACGTCAGAAACATATGTAAAGAATCAAGGAATACGCGACTGATATGGCATATAATATTCACTTCGAACATTCAAACAACGACGTCAAATTAATTTAGTGTCACAAGTTACTCATTTGAGGTCAAATGGTTATGAAAATGATGCTCGATGATTGGTTGCCAAACCAAAAAAAGAGAACATTGACTTAAATTGTACGATGATGTCATCAATTCAGTTGTTTTGAGAAGCGACAATTGTCACATTTTCGGGTTGCTACATGCACAGCAGTGATGATTTCACGGAAAGGAAACATTATTCGGAAATTTACTTTCATAATCGGTGGATGCATACACACTGCCTATTTTGGTGATTAACAACGTGCGCGCTTTAACTCCAGCTGCCCTGAACGTCTTGTTTCAGGCAGTTTTGTTTAACGCCTACTAAAGTTATGTCAGCATGCACAGGACGGCTCCAGAACACTAAGATAAGGAAGCGATATCATATGGGACACCAGTGAACAGCTACAAGAGACCATGACAACTATCCATGGCTTTGTATGGCTACTTATGGCAAATGTTCTTACCAATTCTTTAAAAGACGTTTCGACTCACCACATGCCCCAACGAAAATGTTACTTAAAAAAAAGGGTTCAACTCCGCCACAGGATTTCTTTGGTACACCGACATGTCCTCCATTTCATTGTTTCGGAAGTGAAATGCCCAGTAGCTGTTCCCCCAAAGTCAAGGCGATTCAAAGTCGTGTTCGCAAACAGAATAATTATCCTTATTTTGGTAATAAAAGCACGTCGTCTCGCATGCCGACGGAAAAGGAGTCGCGAGTGTCGATTTACACGTTCAGTATAAAACATGGACTGAGGACTGCGGACTGCGGACTGGGTTTAAAACGAGGACTTATCATCACGGACTGGGTATAAAACACGGACTCGGGTATAAAACGCGGACTACGGACTAAATGCGGCCTAACAACTGCAATCCCTGTTTTTTAACTGTTTTTAATGACCGCTCCTAATATTACGCGATTCATGTATAAACGATAATAGACCCTTTCGTCCGCAGGTGCTTTTCGATCAGTTCACTGATTTAATTTGTTTTGGCTCCTGCTAAAGAAACGCCAATTTCACGCCTAACTAACAGCTCAATGCTGTTCTTAGAAGTTTTGCCTTTTTGACATACCGAGCATACCAAAAAAAATAACGTTCTCTTTAATCTTCGATTACTACTAGTTTTAACACTGATGTTGACCACCATTGTATCAAGCCACGAATTCTGAATTCAAACCCTGGTGTTACAATTTAGCACAGAATTGTTAAAAACAAAATATGTAATAGATATAATAACGAAACAACGCGTTGGTTATCGCAGTATTCCAATCCACAGTCCTATGATTGTATTGCGTGACTCTGGTAAGTAAACATCATATTCAATTTTTGAATTCGGGGATTCCCCGCCGTTTTTATGGGCTGACAGGTCAATTTAGCATATTCCGGAGTTCACTGGAGCGGCGCGTATGGAGTAGAACATCAGAGGCGGAAGGAGTGCCACCAAACATGTTATGTTCCACGCTACCAATCCTTTTCCGAGGAATGTAAGTGAATCTTACCGTTCTTATGAAAGTGAAAGCTGTTATGTGCAAAGATACGGGGCAAAATTTTAACACGGAGCTAGCGCCAATGTCTTAACTCAACTCCAATGTAGAGCTAAAAGCTGTGCGATAGCGTATGTCGTTGCGTCTGTTATAAACAGTTTGTCGACCTCAACTGCGGGTTGTGTGTTTCGCATAGTTGGCTCATATATAGCAATGCATGCTAAAGCTTTACTTGATAACGATGGAAAAGAAATGAGAAACTTAAATTATTTATCATTGTTGTCTGCGGCCTTAAATTCTTGGAATCGGCATGTAGGGTCGTGCCCTTACGGATATACCAAGACTGGTTCTGTAGTGCAAAAAGCCTGCCTAATGTTTCGCCAAGTAAAAAAGGCAGTGCGAAAAAAAACCTTTGAATGCTTACGCACCGAGTATCGACAACAGCGCATACACTGACTGTATATAACTAAAGATGAGCATGCAGAATTAGTAGCGAAGGTTACCACGAAGTATGTACAAATGGGGCTAATCACAAGAAGAGTCTTGCCATGGCATGATAACCGAATTCAATAGCACAACTGTATGGAATAAACTTAATCTCTAGCATAGCTTTCGTTTAATGTTATCGCTGAGAATTACCTGATTAAAACTGACTTGAAAACTTTTCAACAGAATCGAGTCGATGTTCATCGGTGAAATACGAAATTTAGTGTTCGATGTAATTTTCCAAATAAAGATATAACGATCACAGTTTCATTTTCAATTTCGTTTTAAATGCACAAACTACATGTTCCAGCAAGTTGAAAATGAAAAGTTGTTTTGAAGGGCGTTGCGAGAAAATACAAACCTCGAAAACGCAGACTACGGACCGCATAACTCGAAAATGCAGACCTCGAAAACGCACACCTCGAAAACACAGACCTCAAAAAGTAAACACAGACCCTGAAAACGGTCAAAACGTTGTCTGTGTACTAATTGAGAAGCTTCGTTCTTTTATAAAATCAATGGGTCGTGAGAAAGAAAATTTAAAAGAGCCTTAAACTTTCATCGGGTGTCGGTCACTTATCAACAGTGTTACTACGAAGCTATATGGCATCACTCGCTAAGCAACGGACAAAACATGAATTTCGTGAGGAAATCAAGAAGCTCCTAGAGTATACCTTATGATATTGTATTTGAAGGCATAGAAAATGGCCCAATTTTGCCACGCCGCAACGATCTTGATGTGACTATCCTCACTTCACTTATCAGACCTTTACTAACAGAGCTCACTCATCTACAGATTGCAAAAATTCCAGGATTCTAGAGGAGCTTTTGGTTTACGTTTGTTACTAATAAACATTAATCCTCGACGTCAAGTCCTCTTAACCTTTTACCTTACTTATATTACTTCCTTTACTCTTTGCTTCATTTTGTTGTCACAACTCATCACAGTTAGCATTTTGCTATTACAAATTCAACTTCCTGGTAAATTCTGTTGAAACATGTCTTTCAAGCTTAAAAGTTTTGACATTTTCTTTAAAATTCTTGACTTTCTTATATTAACAAGAACCCTTGGAAATAACTGAATAAGCAGTAACCTAAACTGGGGAATATACAATCAGAGCTCGTTTCAGTTGCCATGCTGGTCCGTACTCTTATATCAGCCATATCTCACTCTACGCTGTTTGCGAACATGGTTATTCCTGAAATTTTGTACCCGTCATATCTCTCAGTTAAGTTTCAATAGTGTATTTGGTGGGGGAGGTAGGAGAACAGCAACGTATTTAAAGGATAGCCAAGCATTTTAAAACTTCAGTTGTAAAACACAGATAATTCATGACATCATGTCAGTGTCCCTGCAGATTGCTTTTAGTCACCCATCCGGCCCTAGGCAGTGAATTTATTTAGCTGGTTTTACTAGCCTCACTCCGAGAATACCATTTCATCAGCCCCCGCAGGAACTTTTTCACAGGGACAGGACCTGCCCCGTTGTTCGTTTTTGTTTTAATTATTTTTTTTATTTAATTACTTCGCCCACTATTGGTGAATCAATTATTGAAAGATTATTGGTTGAATCAACAGACATTAACGCCCTTCCCCGAGGCTGCATAGATAAAGCCTTTGCTTAAATAAATCAACGTGCCGTTACTCCGCGGTGACTTGTGTCGCACACACTTTTAACTCGTTCCAGAAACTTCCCATAAAAATTTATTTCACCAAACGTAGATTGAAACACGGTCACTGAAAACAACAAAATAACAAACACGGGAATGAACATAAAATAACTAACAACGGCCGAACATGAAGATTGCAGGAAAACAGCAAAGCGAAATAAACGAAGAAACTTACAAGACGAATGTGCCTGACCTAGACGAACCAAAAAACTGTCGGAAAACGCAAAACACTCACAGAACCCAGAAAACGCTACTAACTAAAATAAATTACGCGCGAACCGAACTTATAGAGTATGCAAATGAAAATAACATATAAAAAGGCCATAAAACAAACAAAAACTAATCACGCGAAGCAACACCAAACACGAAGCTAAAAGCACGAACAAATCCAAATTCTGGCCGCTACAGTGACCGTCAACGATAGCATCATAACATTCAAAATACTCAACCAGTGTTCAACCCCAACTCTGACTGACTTTCATTCTTTATGTCCGATTCTATTTTCAGGGAAACAGGCGCTTTAACTAGTCAGACACAAGACTGATAACAGTGTCAATGGCCGCGCACACACTATCTATGAAAAGCGCAATTGACCCGAGATATTTGTGTTCTTTGTGCGGTAACATTCTAAAAGATCCTGTGCAGACAGGCTGTGGCCATGTTTATTGCAACTCCTGCATCGTTGACCTAAAAAGGTAACTGCATAATCATGACTGTGCCTTATGTTGACAATACACTGTGTTCTGCAGATCGTCGCTGTCTACTTCTGCCCCAGCATTTGTGTATGTATGTATGTTTGTCGATACGTAATAAAAACCCTAACGTTCAACATTTAGCTTGCGTAACCGTACATTGCCGTACCAAAAAGATTGAGCGAGAAGTTGCAGCACTCGGAGGAGCCCACTCAATTTAGACGATTTTCCAACACACTCATTACAACACAAGTGCAATAATGCAGGCCATTGCAAAATTACGTCTTGCCCTTCCGGAAGTTGTCACTTGCATGAAGTAGAATCGCGTTACGCTTCTGCGACATTACACCCAAACAATTTTATGGTGCGACCACCATTTGTAGCATGGCTTATTATGTTGTCGCATTACCCTATATTTTGCAAGTAGTGGCGATAAAATGACGCATAGTGATTCCCTTTCGGTCCTGCCTCTTAAATATTAAGAAACTCTCTCATCGTTCTTTGAATGCCCTCAGTTTTCAGCTTTCCAGTTCTAGGTCCGAAAAAAGCAAACAAAATTTTAAAAAAACACTTTCGTCATTTCTTCTACATTGCACAGGGATGATGGAAGCTTCATCTGCTTTGTTGACAACACTGCACTTGCAGCAGACCAGGTATATAAGAAAATAACTTTCAAAAGGTTTTTGGCATAATGATTTGTTTCATTTCAAAAAGGTTTTCAGAACTTTGCACACAATGTTCAATATAACTAATTTTCGACTCTTTCTTGGTTAATTTACAACTGATGACTAACAACGTATCCATGTCACATTATAGCTATTTCTTGATAACTGTATGAAACGCGAAGTACTTTCTCTGGTAGTGGCGTGTCCCAATTCAAGCGATGGCTGCAAATGGAGAGGAGAAGTAAGACATATTGATGTAAGTCAAACATTTATAGCTGAAATAACAGGACTTATCAAAGGAACTTTAAAAGTAATTAATA
>JAHPZR010029281.1:2500-18648 GCA_019787425.1 Platygyra sinensis | reverse complement strand
ATCATCAAGCACCACGTTTTAACACAACATCACCTGTGCACTTACTTTTTACAGTACTGCACTGTAAGCTAATTGCTTTTTTTTTTACTGATATCTCTGTAGTCAAACTATTTTTATTGATGTCATAACATATAATTTTATATATATTCCACTCAGACACATGAAAATCTGACATCAATTTGTTAAACAGAGCTCATAAGTAATAACGTGTGAAGGTGCTAAAGATACTTTTCTGGTGCCAGTTTAGTTTGGTCAAAATGTGCCAGCAGCCGGAGATTTTACCACCTATAGCGAAATATCTGCCGCGTACTTCACGCTAAAGGAGGGAGACATGGGGGTTCTAAACACTACAATCCCGCACAAAATTGGTAAATGCCGCATTATTGCCAAAACAAATTAACCAAATACAGCAATACTGGAAAAGGCTTGGAAAACTTCGGAGAACTTGAAGGTTAATTTTTTAATATACCCCCAAATGCTAAAAATTCACACCCTGCAGGTTCAGAGAATATGGCAATACCACATTTCAAGATACAAATTATCAAAATGCAGCGAAAAAAATTGTCCAATACTGCAACAGCGCAAACCCCACCCAGTGTCCCCTCCTAAAGTTCATTGATAACTAATGAGTTCTCTACTAGTTCACATTGTGACCAAAAGAATACTAAATAAATGTATAAATACCAACATTCTTCATAACAAATCAAGCTATACAATGAACTCATCTTGTATGCTGATCAGAGGGGTTAATAGCACTAAGGAACACCAAGAACATTTACCTCTCTGCTTCAGAAAATCTAACTTTTTTCATTGAGGTACCAATTCAAGCTACATATACAGCCCACAGTGCGGCTGATGTAATGTAAGTTATGATGGACTGTACATGTACATTTCTTTGTCTGTTTCAGTCCCAGCATCTGTGCAGCAGGTTGAAAATAAAAACGTCGTAGAAGGTGACAATGTGGACGAGTACTGTAATGCGACTGCAGGTAATCCTGATCCAACTGAAATGTGGACAAATGTCACGTCTGGTGAGCACATCGAAGGAAACCCATTGAACGTTACTAACATCAACCGAGCTCAAGCTGGAGAATACAAGTGCACTGTAAATAACACTTGTGGAGAGACATCTACAGTGATGAACATTAATGTGCAATGTGAGAACGCAATTAGATCTTTTTATATGAGTTTTTAGTTGGAAAGGTTTAATAAGAAGGGTACAAGAGCTATACATTTTACAAAACGTGTGCACCAGGTTGTAGTGTCTAGGCGCTGTTCGGCTCGTTTTCTAACCACATTTAGCAACTCCAGGAGTACCCAAAAGATCAACTTATGTAGAAAGTGGATTGGTCTCAAACCATTTTGAAAGCAACCTTGACAATTTATCTTCAACACAGCACAAATTAAATATTTTGTATCTCAATTTATACCATGCTAGTTTACTGATAAAAAATACAGCCAATCAGAATACAGGATCAAACCGTTGCAGACTCAACGGTATTATATACATTGAACTTCCCGTACAGAAACCTGGGACAAGGATCAGCCTGCTGGGCTAACGGGCTTAAATGTAGACTATACTCTACTTTACCATACATCTTCTCTACATTGGGAAACTCAAGATGTAATTAGCTCACATGTTGATGGGTGTCTCTAAAACGAAGACCCTAAAACCCCAAGACCCTAACACATTAAGACCCCAAAACTCTAAAACGAAGACCCCATAAATTTTTAAGCATTTTTTACCTTTAGTGAAGTTTTGCACCATTTTTATTCGGCAATACCAACAACAAACCGTATTAAGACTGACCGCCATCTTGAGCTGAGCAACCAAGCTCTCACACTGGCCGGAAGTCCATTTGGCGCTGAAAATACAGGCCCGGGTTGTTGTGGATAGCGTGGTTTGTTTTGTTAACACTTACCCACTGGATAGCGATTTATCCGGTGGATAGCATTATCCAGCCTTTGAACAACTGGGGCCAGATATTCTCATACTCAAAGCCGGCTTATTTTGGGAGAACCTTTCTAAAAAAATAATAATAATTCTGTCGGCGTTTAAAATAGTCTGCAAAAAATGTTTAATTCTCTTTATTATAAAGTATTATTCAGTATTAAATAGAGGAAAACAGTCAAGAGTCCCGTCGTTTACGCCTATGAACAGATTGACGTAGAAACATTGCATACCATGATGCGACAACTTTTTTGTCTTTTCTGTGATTACGTCATATTTTATCGATAATTTCCTGGAACATGCATCTAAAGTCCTGGCCAAACGGATCGGCAAGTAGTCGCAAGTGGACGCAAGTTGAACTCGCGTGAGACTTGCGTTGGGTGGCCAAACGGACTCGCAATTTTCCTCGCAAGTACACGCAAGTCGCAAAAAAAAAACATTTTAAGGCAGAATATCCTCTATTTCATTGGCTAATAAGAGATTAATAGACGTCATTCAACTGGGGTTGACCTGGGTTAGGTGGCCAAACGGTGAAAAACTTGCGTGCAAATTTGATCTCGACCAAAGTGAGCGCAAGTCATCGCAAGTCAACGCAAGAGCATGCAAGGCCTGGCTAAACGGAGTCGCAAGTAGATCCAATTTTTAATGCAACTTGCGTGTGCTTGCGACTCCGTTTGAAATATTATATGGCAAGAAAACACGGCAAAGCGCGCGCTCTCTCGTCCTTCACATGATTGACAGAAGGAATAGGAAGCAAATCGATAGGTAGCCTAACTTCCGGCCAAGTGTGGGGCCTGGTTACTCAGCTCAAGATGAAATGAACAAAATTGGGCAGATAAAAAAAGGAGCAAAACCTCACTAAAGGTAAAAAAAAAAATGCTTAGAGAATTAGGGGGTCTTCGTTTTAGAGCTTTTGGGGTCTTAGGTGTTAGGGTCTTAGGGTTTTAGGGTCTTCGTTTTAGAGACACCCATCAACATGTGAGCTAATTACATCTTGAGTTTCCCACTGCAGAGAAGATGTATGGTAAAGTAGAGTATAGTCTACATTTAAGCCCGTTAGCCCAGCAGAATGATCCTTGTCCCAGGTTTCTGTACGGGAAGTTCAATGTATATAATACCATTGAGTCTGCAACGGTTTGATCCTGTATTCTGATTGGCTGTATTTTTTATCAGTAAACTAGCATGGTATAAATTGAGATACAAAATATTTAATTTGTGCTGTGTTGAAAATAAATTGTCAAGGTTGCTTTCAAAACAGTGGTTTGAGACCAATCCACTTTCTACATAAATTGATCTTTTGGGTACTCCTGGAGTTGCTACATGTGGGTAGAAAACGAGCCGAACAGCGCCTAGACACTACAACCTGGTGTACACGTTTTGTAAAATGCATAGCTCTTGTATCCTTCTTATTAAACCTTTCCAACTAAAAACTCATGTAAAAAGATCTAATTAAGTTCTCACATTGCACATTAATGTTCATCACTGTAGATGCCTCTCCACAAGTGTTATTTACAGTGCACTTGTAATCTCCAGCCTGAGCTCGGTTGATGTTAGTGATGTTCAATGGGTTTCCCTCGATGTGCTCACCAGACGTGACATTTGTCCACATTTCAGTTGGATCAGGATTACCTGCAGTCGCATTACAGTACTCTTCCACATTGTCACCTTCTATGACGTTTTTATTTTCAACCTGCTGCACAGATGCTGGGACTGAAACAGACAAAGAAATGTACATGTACAGTCCATCATAACTTACATTACATCAGCCGCACTGTGGGCTGTATATGTAGCTTGAATTGGTACCTCAATGAAAAAAGTTAGATTTTCTGAAGCGGAGAGGTAAATGTTCTTTGTGTTCCTTAGTGCCATTAATCCCTCTGATCAGCATGCAAGATGAGTTCATTGTATAGCTTGATTCGTTATGAAGAATGTTGGTATTTATAAATTCATTTTGTATTCTTTCGGTTACAATGTGAACTAATAGAGAACTAATTTGTTATCAATGAACTTTAGGAGGGGACATATTGTGGGGTTTGCGCTGTTGCAGTATTGGACAATTTTGCTCGCTGCATTTTGGTAATTTGTATCTTGAAATGTGGTATTGCCATATTCTCTCAACTTGCAGGATTTGAATTTTTAGCATTTGGGGCAATATTAAAAAAAATTACCCTGCAAGCTCTCCAAAGTTTTCCAAGTCTTCTCCAGTATTGCTGTATTTGATGAATTTGCTTTGGCAATATTGCGGCATTTGCCAATTTGCGCGGGATTGTTGTGTTTAGATGTCCCAATCTTTTAGCGAGAAGTAGGCGATAGATATTTCCGGCGCTACATGTGCTAAAATCTCCGGCTGCTGACACATTTTGACCAACCTAGACTGGCACCAGAAAAGTATCTTTAGCACCTTCAAATTGATGTCAGTTTTTCAAGTGTCTGAGTGGAATATCTATATAAAATTATATGTTATGACATCAGTAAAAATAGTTTGACTACAGAGACTTCGGTAAAAAAGCAATTAACTTACAGTGTAGTGCTGTAAAAAGTAAGTGCACGGGTGATGTTGGGACAAAACGTGGTGCTTGGTGATGCTGAGTTAATTGCCATTTAACAAATTTAATTCACTAACCATTTACAGTCAGGGTAATATTTCTTGCGCCTGTTACATTTTCCACAAGTTGAAATGCTAAGCAATTGTAAATAGACTTTCCTCCTCGTGATATCTTCTTTACCCATGTTCCACTCTCGCTAAGACTGAATCCATCCTCAACACCAGAGAGCAGATAGTTATAAACTGGTGGATTGGCTTCAGATGAGATGCATGTGAAATTCACCCACAAATCAGAACAGTCTTTGTTCTCAGTTGTGTTAGTTACCAAGGTAACCATATCAGGCTGATCTGCTCAAATCAATAATATTAAATTATATGGTGTAGCATGATTTTAACTTGTATTGATGTCCCAAACTTGTAAGTAATAATTTTTGTGATTGTTACTGTATATATCACTAAAAATCTAACACTTATCTGCCAATAGAGAGCATGAGTTTACAACAGGTACACGTAAAGCAGCATAATACACCCGGCAATAAGTTCAGAATTAACTCAGTCACTTTGGCCATAAAAACCTGAGTACACTTGCAAGTCAATGAGAGTCAGTTTTACACACAGCTAACTGGTTTTGAAGACAGCTGAGGATGATAATACAATGTAACTGTGCACCTAAAACAATAAGGTGCGTACAATAAGGCGAGATTAAACTTACAATATTATCGGTTAAAACAATTATGAGCTTCAGATCAATATTACCGGTAATGTTTTGAACAACAAGAACATTACTGTAGGGCTCGAACTTTTCAATGGTCTACTAGCCAAATACTACAGATTTTGAATTTCGGCTAGTGGGTTTTCCTCATTTTCCAGCCATCATGGCTGCTTAATTCTTGCCTCTATACATAACTTAAGTCTTCAAACTTTTTCAACATTTTTTTTCATTTCAACAACTGGCATGAATTAAAGAAAGAAAAATAATTCTACATTCGTGTTTATTTGCCGCCATACTGATTTTACTCGACAGGGGAGAAATGGGACCAAGCCATATGCCCATGATTCAATGCTATCAATCGCTTTTCCGCCATCTTGAAATGCAAATCTAGGATTGCCATGCGCGATTGCTCTTATTATGGATATCAGCGCATTTCTGTCATCAAAAGCGGCTGAGTCATCTGAACTGAGTTAAATCAAACAACTAAAACTCCCACTTCCAAGAGAGAAAGCGATGATTCTGGAAGCAGCACATCTCAATCTTCATCAAAATGAAAATTTGTACGGACATGGCTAAAAGACTTTCCATTTGCTCACATGCTTATTTAAAGCAAAAGCCAGATGTCACGGGCGTTGAAAATGTATTGTACAGTTGCGTTCTTTTTTGTTGAGTTCAGTGGAATAACGAATTTTATATTAAACATGAGCGCGTACGATTCATTTTATGTTGTATAGTTTATCACAGTTGATAGTAACAGCAGTTTTATATTTCCTCGTGTTTGAATTGCTTATGAAATAAAAATGACTGTTTTGTGCTGTACACGAGCCTAGACTGGTAGAGACACATTTATGGCTACTGAATCAGAGTTGACCATGTACTAGCCATTTGACTATTATCTTCCCGAGTCAACTGAGTTCGAGCTCTGATTAGTTAGTGCGTTTTTTGCAGTAGAGTTTCACAACACTGAACGTCCAGATTTTAAAGCAAATAAAAACTCATGAAAGTACATAAATACGGTATTACTCCTCAATGGTTGTAATGAATATGCAACAGCTGAAATACTTTCATAAACAATAAGTATCTACACATAGACATAAAACAATATTGAAAAATATATCAAGCGCATAAATTAGAATGTGTTCAACCTGTGCAAAAAGTTTAAAATAAAATGCAAATCATACCTTAAAGTGCCTATGAAGTCAAAGACACTTGAGTGCCGAAAATCAGAAAATACAGGAAAAATTCACTGGAAAAATGTTAAAAAGAAATCCTAGGCTATCGAAATCCGAAATTTGCCCTAAATAAAGGAGACATATTTTGGGAACCTGGGTACGAGTTATTGGGAGTTGTGACGTCACAGGGTTTGCACGAAGACCACGAAGGCCTTCGTTGTCTTTTTTAGAAGGTATTGAACCTTCAAAAATATGGCAGAAAGCGACTCCCTCTCCGCTAGTTCATCGCCTGAAGATCAGCAACAAAACGAAAAATCGGGAATCGATGAATGATGTCCCCTAAGCTTTGCAGCCATTTTAAAATTGTGATACATCCAAATTGCCTATTGCATAGTCATATGAAAAATAAACTTCAATGTATGTTCTGTCTCAAATGGTCAAGTAAGACAACTTTTGTGTTTCTTCCTTCAGTATTAATTAGGCTTACAGACTGTACAGAGAGACACTACCAGTTCACACTATATTTGTTCATTGCTGAATTTTGCTTTTCTCTGAGAACATTAGCCAGTTAGGTCAGATGCCAAACATCGATTCCGCGGATGTCCTCTTCTAGGCTGACCACATTTTGTGCAAGTACGAGCTTTTTTCCTGGGTGGCTCACTACTTGATTGGCACTCACGGCTTTCAAGAGCAATCTGTGCTTCAGCTGTGAAAGGAATAATGCTATTCACTCATCAGATTCCAGGCTACCTTCTGTGCATAGAAGTTCATTTAATCCCTTATAGAATATCTCATCCAAAATAGTTTTTGGAAGCAGACATCATTAAATTATAGAAAAAAATTAAATGCATACATTTAGTTATAACTTGTTATTAGTCACTTGAAGTTTAAATACCTTGTGGATATAATGGTGTCTCTGCATGTTTTCTTTTCAAATGCCGCTCAACTGCAGTGGCTTTATCCACTCTCTCTGGGAATTGGCGGTTGAGAGGTTCTGGGACCATAGATTTGTATTTTTCAGAAACTGCTGCCATGGCTGTTTTAGACAAGCTGAATAGGAGATTCCTCATTTCATCGACATATCCTAAAAAGAACAAATTATTTGATTATACTATGGTGTAGCATGAAAGTGAGTGACCATAGATATACAAAATCTGCTTTTTGTATTCTTACTGTATGTGGGTGGGACAGCAACCTCTCTCACGACCTCCTCTCCCAGTTTAAATTTGGGGTATGTGACTTTGATGTAGTCACTTTCATCTTTAGACTGATGAGTCTCCCTCTTCACACATTGTCAGTTACCGCACTATCTTCCAAAGATCCCCATTCTGGGTCGTCTTCACAACGGCTTTGGTCATCCTGGCTATCTTTTGTGCTTATTAATACCTCATTGCTCTCAGCCGGGCGAGTGTCATCATCATGATTGCTGTTGCTTAGTTCGTCATCCTACGTTTTCAAAACAAACCTCGTATAAACAGTCATCAAAAGAGATATGGGGTGGCGAATGGTAAAATCCGAGACTCACCGAGACGCCGAGATCCTAGAAATCCGAAAAAAGGTAAAAACAAACCATGCAAAAACGAGACTTCAAGACTTATCAAAAACGCTTTCACGATTTGAGATCCTGCCAAAATTTTCCGAGACCCACGGTTTTCGAGGTAGATGTACCATTCGCCACCCCTTAGATATTTCTGGCTGAGTGCATTGTGAGTGCGCATATGAGTAGTGACGGAGTGGTGTAGCCCGCTGGATTTGAAATCTGGAGGTCCCTGGTTCAAATCCTCCATCCTACTACTATCTGGATTTGTTCTCGATAGTCCCAAGTTTAACTCCTCGACCGCGTTTTGTAAATAGCCAACTGGTCAGCCTTCCATCAGTTGGGATTCTTAATAGTTTATGTATTTACAGTGTCCCCAATTAGCACAACAGTTCTAAATACATTAGACACTTAAGTTATTATTATTATTATTATTATTATTATTATTATTATTATTATTATTATTATTATTATTATTATTATTGTTATTACTAAAAAAACTACTCACATTGACAAATACCACTTTCACCTTTTTCAGCTCGCAATTTTTAGCCTTCAGTTTGCCGACTTTCTTCTGTAGTTGCCGATTCTTCACTTTTAGGTCGGCGCATCTCGAACACGGAAGACTTTCTGTGCTAGACTCGGGTGACGGACTAAATTCTTCAGAGTTTTAATTGACACGGAGTAGCGGGGGATGGAATTTTCAGCAACTGAAGGGGTGGCTAATTGGATGGCTTCAGAAGGTGCTGTGACTGGCACAATGGTCGGAGTCTGTACCACTTCAGAAGACGCTGGTGGATTGAAATCTGCTTGGCCGGTTGTATGTACTCTGTTAGGTTAATCAGCACCTTTTGAGGTCAGAACCTGTCGCATTTTCTGACAAACAATAATTTAGGCCGCAATAAAATACCGAGTTAGCTTAATGTAAGTGTTATTCATGTAAGGAAAACCGAAAACTACATAAGCTTATAACCCAGTCTTAATATACTCACCTGTCGCTTTTCACGTGAAGTCTGTGTCTCAGGCGAAAAAGAAACCATCGCATCCCGGGTAGGTATAGATCCCTTCTTCAATGCACGTCCTTTTGCACAACTGGAGGACACGACGGACGCGACCTGTGTGAAACAGGTCGGCTTAAAGTACGCAGAGCAAAGAGCCGAATGCTTCGATGGCTTGAAGTTTGGCCGATGCTTCCTGACAAACGAAATCCATTTCTGACATAATACTTCGTCGGAAGGAAATCTGAGGGATTCCCGGAGAATAATTCGTACTAGTGCAACTAACGTTGTCACGGCAAACCGCAACACAATATTTCCCTCCTTGTTTGATAGGAGCTCTATCCGCCATTACTATTTCCACTGTATGTATTGAGTTTTTTAAAATTGGCGGGAGACGTGCAAACCCTGTGACGTCATCAAGTCAAAATGGCCGCACGAGGAAATGTCTCCCATGATCGTCTGTCTTTGTGTAGGTCGGAGGAGAAAAGTAAAGGTACGATGGAAAAATTTACACTCAAAGCATAATCATTAATACCACAGTGTTATTCTAGACAACTTTTTCATTTCGTTTCATAGGCACTTTAATCTAGATTAATGTAGAAAAGTTCTGTCCAATTTTCAGGAAACAAAGTGTACGTCGTTGACCCGAAATCAAATTCTAAAAAATGGTCACGCCATGACAATCCTGGGGTTAACTTCACTGGAAATTCCTCGCAAATCCTGGCCAAAAGTAGTCGGGACACTTAGGCTTAATCACGCATCCCCCATCCCGCCTAATCAATGTTGGATAATATCGCGTTTTTTCCATCAAATAGAGAAAAAATCACCTTGGGGGAGGGGAGAACTTACTTCGTGTCCCAAAGTTTTTTTCTGGGATTTCAGATTGCTAAAAAAATGCATCGTGTCTTCGTTTAGTGGAAAGTTACAGCACATTTTCGAAATAAAGTGATCGTACAAAAATTAAAAACGGTGAAAAATATTTCGCCGATATGCTTTTGTTGTAAATATTTTGAGTTTTGTCCCAATTTGTGGGCAGTCGAACAAACTTCCTTCAAGCTGAAACTGACAAAAGAATGCGAGAAGGAGCAATTGTGCTCATTATTCCAGTGGGTCTCATAAGTCAACACGTCTGATCAACTGAGTCATGGGCCAATTCCGTGAGTGTGAGTGAGTGAAATAATATTTTTTTTTTACCCTGAATAGCTTTATATGAGCTATTATAACCCACCCATTAATTTTTGATTGATTTTATTGGCTACTTTACGTCACGTGATCTAAATTGCCGGACAGGTATCACGCAATAACCCCCGCCCGCGTCGATATTTGTCCTTGATTGTTTCCGTCGAGGAAAAACAGTCAGCCCAAGAATTTCAACTTTTCTTTTCTCTTATTTAATATGGAAGAAAACCAAACTAGTGTTACTGAGTCTAGCGATGGTGACATTAAGAAGCTGATGGCAAGTGCTCTTCCGGAAAGTACAAAAAAGTCACCAAAATACGTTCTCAATGTCTTAGAAGGTGGAGAAAGTACGAGTAGACTTTAAACATTTAGTCCTACGTTAATTTAAAGCGATTCATGTTACAAAATAAAGGTTTAATACAATGTGATGACTAACTATAAAACAAACCAACCTTTCACGTCCGGCTTTAGCGTGGAGGAAGGAGAGAAAAATTCCAGTCGCACTTGAATCATGGAGCCGGCAGAATTGTCAACCGTGTTGAAACCTTTTTAACGTAGAAGCCAGAAAATTCAGTGGAAGGAAAACCACACAAGGGTAACACTGTACTGCGAAAGCCAATTCGTTCCGGGCTGGACAATTTTTTTTTCCGGTTCCCTTCAAAGAAAGCCGTTTTCCATTATTTGGGATAAGTATTCAAGCCGGCAAACGAAGCTCTAGATCCATAACTGAAAGATCTTGCGCGACAGGGATGTTACGAGCTTAGAAATCAATTTTGTTATCAATTTGTTGAATAATAAAACAATTATCCTGCTCAATCTCGCGCAATATCGTCTGATTTTAGCCGACTCGGCCTACGGCCTCGTCGGCTAAGTATCAGACGATATTCTGCGCGATTTCGCAGGATAATTTTTAAATATCTGAAGAGTAGAAACGGCTTCTGATTGGCTCATTAAGAATTTGGGTATAGTAATGTAGAGTTAGATGATGAGTTCTACTTACAGCAACCAAAGTTTGGTATTCTTGCGAAATATACCCTCGGGTAAGTCTTTCAACTGGTTGTTTTGTAGGTACCTATCAAACCGAAATAACCACAATCAGTGTCAATTGTACGATTAAAGGAAAACTGAAGAGTGTGTGCCTTAATGTTGCATTCCCGATACAGAATACCACGGTACGGGAAACAAGAACAATAAAAAAAAAGTACAATTGGGAAAACAAAACTCTCTTATTCAATACTGTTGTTTCTCAGTCTAGAAAAGTCTGAGATCCCGGAATTGTGAGATCTTTTTTATTTGTGGCACTATTCTAATTTTGCCTGAGACATAACTGGAGATGGGAGGAGAAGGTGACAAAGGGTAAGCGCTCCAATTATATGAATATATACATGTAACTTGTCCATGTCAAACACGTCTCGTCCGTCCCCATGGTTAGCTATGTCCAGAAAGGCATTTGCTCCGTTACCAGGGATTATAAATAGACAGAATTAATTAAGAGCGATCCAACCCAGAATGGGAAATGATAAGTAATGGTAATATGACCGAGGGGAGTCCATTTCGGTTTGTAATTATACGAGTGATAACAAAAATTTGACCACCGCGAAGCGGTAGTCCGATTTGTTTATCATGAGTACGTTTATAGACCGAATTGGACGACACGAAATCTTATGACCAATTACTCATAAAAAATACAATTTCGGAAAAAAAGAAGAATGGCCAAGTTAGGATGGAAAGTGAAAATTTGCCTTCAAAGCCTCCCAAAGGAGGCGTAAATTGTTTAATGTCGGTCTGAAATTGACTACAGCCAAAATATATTTGCTGGTTGGGTAAACAGGGCATTACAGGGAATTACTAGGGTATACAAGGAAATACACGGGTTGTCATGGGATTACAAGGGAATAAAAGGGTTTACATGGTATTACAAGGGAATACAAGGCTTTACACTGGATTGCATAAGTATACAAGGGAATACAAGGCTTTACAGAAGAGTACAGGGGCATACAGGGGTTCACAGGAAAATACAAGGGTATCAGATGCTTTACAGGGAAGTACAAGGGTATACAGGGGTTAACAGAGGATTACAAAGGGTATACAAGATTTTGGAGGGTATTACAAGGGTATACAATGGTTTAGAAGGTGATTACAAGGGTATAGAAGGGTTTACAGGGGATTACAAGGGTATACAAGGGTTTACAGTGGAGTACAAAGGTATTTAGGGGTTTCCAGGGCATTACAAGGGTATACAAGGGTTTAAAGGAGAGTACAAAAATAAAGAGGGGTTTACAGGGGATTACAAGGGTATACAAGAGTTTAAAGGAGAGTACAAAAATAAAGAGGGGTTTACAGGGGATTACAAGGGTATACAAGGCTTTACAAGGGAGTGCAAGGGTTTACAAGCATTTACCGGGGAGTACAAGAATATACAGGGGTTTACAGGGGATTACAAGGGTATACAAGGCTTTACAGGGGAGTGCAAGGTTATACAAGGGTTTACAGGTGAGTACAAGGGTTTACAGGGGATTGCATACAGGCTGTAGGTATACGAGGGCATATAAGAGAATACAGGGAATTGCATACAGGCTGTAGGTATACGAGGGCATATATAAGGGAATACAGGGATATACAGGAAATAACAGGGGATTACAAGGGTATGCAAGGGTTTACAGGGGATTACAAGGGTATACAAGGGTTTAGAGGGGAGTACAAGGGTATACAGGGGTTTACAGGGGATTACAAGGGTCTACAAGGGTTCTCAGGAGATTCCAAGGGTATAGAAAGGTTTACAGTGGAATGCAGGGGAATACAAGAGAATAAAGGAGAATACAGGGAGGGGAATACAAGAGAATACAGGGGAAAATACAATATAATAGGGAAATACAGGAAAATACATATAAGTTCTAAATACACTATAATAAGGGATACATGAGGTACTTACCACCTTCAACAAGCACCGATCAGCTGCTTCCCAAATTAGATACCAGGTTCTGTCGCTTGTCGCGCCATTTTGTGGCGTCTTTTTTGAAAGGTGTAAATTTCGTGTACCCAGGAGCTTGTATCGATCTCTTTGTCCTTTTTTACTGTTTAAAAACTCTACTTTAGCGGATAAAATTCACTCCTCCTCACTCCTTCTCTGTGTACGATCTTTAGCAGTTTTTGGTGGCATACATCCCGTGAAAATATCAATACATACCGCGGTAAGAATTAACACACTGATCAACAACAACAGGTAAGCCATTGTTGTCTTCCCTGACTTCCCATGTGTCTTGTACGTAGAAGTAAGTTAAGCTTTTATTTTCAGGGAAAGTTTATTTGTAATTATGGAATTGCCTCTAATTATAAATGTTTCTTTAAAAACCAGAAGCTATTCATTGTTGAACTGCCTTTTTGCTAGTTACAGATATTATTCTGTGAGATTACAGCTGTATCTACTATGCATATAAAGATGTCATAGCCATAACAAATTTAGGGTTTTGGTCCTAAACCACATTTTCTGACATTCAGTGCCTTCCATTCAGGCATAAACAGTCGTTGTCCCACAACAGTCTGATTTAATATCTGTTTGACTGATGGAAGTTAATGTAACCGCAGAGCTGAAAAACAATTGCGCATGCGTCACCTACGACCCAGTAGGCCTTCAGCCAGAGGTTGGACACGGTCCGAAATGCAGCCTGGGTAAATAATCCAATGGGCTTCAGTTTACGCGAGCTTTCGAGGCGTTCGGAACTCTGACCAGGCGACCGAAATACGCTTAAAGCGGAATTTCGCTCATATTTTCGATATAAATGCTGACATCGAACGTTCTTCTGCCTCCTTCTCTGGATTACCTTCTTCACATCGGGTCGATGAAGACGACAAAATCATGGCTTTTTCTGATCGAGTCCCAGATTAAGATGAGCCCACGCGCGATCGACCGATCAATCGAGATCCTACAAACGCAGATAGATGTTTACAACTATTGCATTTTCCCCTGTATTCTCTTGTATTCCCTCCCATTATTCTCCTCTATTCTCCTTGTATTCCCCTGTATTCCCGTGCATTCACTGTAAACCCTTCTATACCCTTGTAATCCCCTGAGAACCCTTGTAGAGCCTTCTAATCCCCTGTAACACCCTGTATACCCTTGTACTCCCTCTAAACCCTTGTTTTCCCTTGTAATTCCCTATAACCATTGTATGCCCATGTAAATCCGCTGTAAACCCATGTAATTCCTTTTATCCCCTGTAAACCCTTGTATACCCTTGTAATCCCTGTAAACCCTTGATATACCCTTGTAATCCCCTGTTATTCCCTGTATATCCCTGTATTCCCTTATATACCCTCGTATACCTACAGCCTGTAGGCAATCCCCTGTAGAGCGGCAGGTCTATTTCCGGGGTGAGGGGTGAGGGGTGTGGGGTTGGGAGTGAGGGGTGAGGGATGAGGGATGGAGGTGAGGGGTGAGGGGTGAGGGGTGAGGGATGGGGGGTGAGGGGTGGAGGTGGACGGTTGTGTTTCCTCCTTTCTCCGTCTACAAATATTGTTCTGTTAGTTTTCTTCAAAACATAAGGTTTTTATTAACATGTAGGAAAAGATGTGAGATAATGTCACTGAACAATGACAGCTAATAGAACAAAATTTGCAAGAATAAAGTCAGCTTGAGTATAAATTTGGCCTCACATTCTTGACGAATTACATTTTAGAATAAAAATCAGCGATATTAAAGCCGAGCGACGTTTCGAGAAAAGACTACGAACAGTCCCTATTTTTTCTTATAGTCTGTCGAGAGTGGAGCGAAAAAATAAGGTAGCGAGAAAGGTCGAGGCGGGTATAGAAACGAATAAACTTCGTTCGTTTTTAAAATCACTGGATTTTTTTACGTTTTTTTTTTAATACCCAGATTATGGAATCCTATTTTATGCTAAGAATTTTTATGTTGTTCCGGAATAGGCCGTGTTGCGGGTTTAAATGACGGCCCGCAAATATATAACCCCACAAAAGCTACGAAGAAGAACAAGGCGATAGTACATTCTGGCATGCGAGCGTTGGATTAAGTGTCTGTGTACGTGCGTTCAGATTTGTTGTGCCACTGTTGCGTGGGAATATCTGGGTTATTTTCACAGATACGTTTTACTATTTTATTCCGTTTTAATACAAATGCAGCTAAGTGTTCTAATAGTTTCTTAGTGTTCTAACAATGTTCCAAGTTGAATTTGGTATTTTATTTATTACTTATTGCTTATTGTCATCCTCACCCCCACCCCTCAACCTCACCCCACCCCTCACCCCTCACCCCTCACCCCTTGTAAAATTAAAACGATTACAATTTAGCAGTAATTCCAAGTAAACAAGCCTACTGAATTTAATAAAACAATTACTCCATTCGCGCTTGCTGGATATGAGATTGGTTATAGCCAACTTGGCCCGAGACTACCATCTCATATCCAACGCGCGCTCATAAAATAATTATTAAATATATGTAAAACGCGAACTCGCACTGCGCAAGTGGCAGTTTTTCTTGCACCCTCGCATTTCGGCGATTGCTATGACAACCAAAACAAAAGCGAGGTATTAGCCGCAAACACTGTCGCTAAGGCCCGGGTCGCACTTGAGACAAAATTGGGACAAGTTTGTTTTGATAACCAAAACTTTCAACGCCTGACCACGCCAAGTGCGACCTACTTGTCTCTACGCGGATAAAACTTGTCTACAGAGACAAATTTTCAAAGAAGCCGTAGTCCTGCTACAAACCAGGACCTTTTAGGAAAAACAAACAAAAAGTGTTTTCCTCGATTATTTTCAAAAGGCCTTCAAAAATGTAACGTACTCTGTTTCCATTGCATTATTTCATTGCGAGTGAGTTGTGCCGTCGGTCACGCGTGCGTGATTGAGGTTTTCGATCAAATGTTCCCGTTTTTTGGGGGAGCGACACAGACAACTCTTACGATCAGCACAATGGGTGTAGGACAATTTCCCGAAACAATTTTGTCCCAACGGCGGTTTTGGCGCAATTTCAGCATCCTAGCCATCCAGAGCTCGTACATTATCGAGCTCTTGCAGTTTGCCAGCTCAATCTTCCCC
>JAHPZR010029280.1:17500-25000 GCA_019787425.1 Platygyra sinensis | reverse complement strand
CTGTTTCCCGAGGGGCCAGTCATTAAGTGTTTTGTTATACCTCCCGACTCAAATATAGAAAAAGCTCCGAAAAAAAATGATTCGCTTGACGCCATTGCATACACTGAACGCACTCGCAAAATTGAGCGGCTGCCAAAACCAACCTGTCCTATCGAAAAATCACGATAACAGTCTTCTTCTTTGCAGCTAACAAAAAATATAGACAGTACTAAAGTTGCTTTGGCGTCTTCTAATGCTTTACTCGAGCATTTTGACTTTGATTTGATCAGGAGCAGCATATTTTGTTGTAAATTACACAAATACTTTCCTACCTGGCGACGGCGATCGACGAGCGAGTTGATGAACGTGGGTAACCCATTTTTGGCGCCAAACCAAAAGCTTGGAGACACAAAACGTTCATATTTTCCCTTTTGTTAATCTGCGCGATATGTTTTTGCGACTATAAATCCCTTTTCTTGAATAATGAATGCCGTCTCTAATGAGAAACGTTGTCCTACTTCAATGGCTTTTCAACATCAGGCCGACTGGTAGACAAATTTCCCGCGTTTCAAGGTGCACAACTTGATCACGTGCGAGTCCAAAGTTCAAGGTGTTGTTTCCCTAGGGCGTCGTTGAGTTTTGTTCGCCCTAGGGCGTCATTGAGTTTTGACCAATGGCACGTGACACGTTCTCCTCCAATCAGGAAACGTATTTGGGTTGGGAGGTATAACAATGAAGTTTATTCCCGTGCATTTTTTTCACCCCTAACTGATTTTGTTGATCACTTCTGTACACTTATTAACAAGGGTTAGTGTTGAAAACCTTTGAAAAATTAGTTGCTTTCAAAGTTTTACAAAAATGGTACGTACGGTATGCTTTTACATTTGCATGAGTACAGTACTTATTACATCGACTTCTTCACTTGTGACCTGTGCGACTCGCTAGACACACGAAGGCGCGAATTTTCGCTTAAAGTTGCTTCAGCATCTCATAGATATATACATGGAAACCTTCAATGTCTGGTGCATGTAACAAAACAGTGAGTATTTGTGTCAATTTTTACTGATTGTTCTTTACACCCTAATACCAGTGAAGTTTACAAAATGAATACATTTTCTTTGAATTCAGTTTTGGAGAAAACATTTATGTGGTTTCGATCCCCCAAAATGCATTTTCCTGCAGTTCCAGCTCACGATCGTTTTTGCTTTCTTGATGAAAAAGAGCTGCAGAAGGACGGTGCCTAATTTTAAATAGAACGGTTTTTGCGCCAGGTTAGGGCCATGCGGAAAAAGTAGATCTTTGCAAGGGCTATTGGAATCTACAAAGAAAAATTGGGTTAGCCACACATTTTTTTTTCCGAGATAATTAGCCTTGAATCTCAACAAAAATGCTGACATCAGCATTTTTCTGAAACAAGAAGGAAGGGATATTTCTTCGCAGATTTCCTTAGTAGTCACAAGAAAGCAAACACATTTATAAAGGCCTTAAAACTGCATGGCAAATGGTACCATGAAAACCATTTTCGGTATGTTTCTAAAAACACAATCGTTACAACAGCGCTTTCAGCGGGCTCTGCGGAAAAAGTAGATCTTTGCAAGGGCTATTGGAATCTACAAAGAAAAATTGGGTTAGCCACACATTTTTTTTTCCGATTTTCTGGTTCAGCTAAAATACAGCCTAAATACCTTTGGCTCACCACCAGAAACTAGTCACTTATTCAATAGGCTTGCCACTTTCATTTCATAATATAAAATGTACGGGTAACCACGCGTTCCTCAAAGCTATTGATCTTTTAAGAAAACGTTTTACGGTGCCCGTTACATTTTTTCTCCTGACCCCTCCCCAGTAAGGAAACCATTTATGTATAAGTAAAGGTTAAAATATTCTTTAAAGACGCTTAATGGCAGTATAAAATAACCGACGTTTCGGCATTACTGCCTTCTTCAAGGTGTTAAAGCTGCCACGTAAAATAACGAGATCTCGTTATTTTACGTGAAATAACGAGATCTCGTTATTTTACGTGGCAGCTTTAACACCCTGAAGAAGGCAGTAATGCCGAAACGTCGGTTGTTTTATACCGCCATTAAGCGTCTTTAAAGAATATTTTAACCTTTACTTATAGTTTAAACTAGTGAGACAATCTCAGATAGTGCAGAGTGTTATGCTGGACTGTAAGTACATTTTGAGTCATCAGCTGCCTGTGTGTAACTTGTTAGTTCAAGGCCCAAAAATAACTTACAATTACTATTTGTCAAGAGGGTTTTATATTTTACTGTGGTGTTTCACGTTGAATTTCGTTTATTTTTAATTCATAGATACGTTGAACTAGCAAACGTGATAATTTTATTTTTTCAACGCTAACATTTGTAACTTGATACTTTTGTTTTCCTCGCAAAGTTTGTAACATGATACCCTTGTTTTCCCAAAAACATACAAAGGAAAATATGCTGGCTTTTTTCCTGCTGGAGAAAAATGAACTAATGTTATTAACTTATGAAAAAAATGGAAGAGGAATGATTTTGTTTCATTCAAGAGGCAAATTTTCATATCATCCATAAACAGTTACTAATTTAATTATCAAATAGTCACGTCATGTCTCGGAATAGCACGTTCTTATTAGGTTGCCACCGTTGGTACCGTGTTAACAATAAACCAGTTCAAAATACACAATGATATCGATTGAGACAACCGAGAAGCGTTTTAACTTTACCGATATTATTTATATCTTACATCGGTGAATGAGTCCCCTCAAAGACTGACTAAATTTATTTCCGGTTTCCGTAAGTGACACAGTGCCTGCAGCAATATTTGAGAAGTTTCTTTTGTCACGACATTACTACCGAGTACTTACTGTATTGTCGCTAACTCGGAAATGTTTAGGGTGAATACATTTGTGAACTTCTTGTTCTCTTTCATGGGGGAGAAAATAAACAGGCGGCTGAGGAGATCCATTCGTTCCCCTCTTTAAAGCTTATAGTTTGAAAATAGCACACAACATTTTTTAACCGAGCTAGGGGTGATTCCAAACGATACGCTGTCACAAAGCGTTCTTTGCACTAAAAAGGAAAACTGACATCACCTGAAATATAACTGCTATCGCCCGTTAAGAGGAGTGTGGTATCGCACGCATGAATGCTGAACTCGAGAACGGATTGTATCATGCTGACAGTGCTAGAGCGCATGCGTCTTACATGTTGTGTTCTACCACAAGGAAAAGCACTTAACGTTCAAGTGTAATTGTGTATGAAATGTATTGTTTACCTAACATATAGTTAACGCTAATGCTAATCAATCTGCGCATGCGCTTCGAGCAAATTGCTTTCGTTCTTAAGAGCGGAATAGTACCACAAGGATAACAAGAGAATATTGGAACCATATATAGTTTTCTGATGTTACGAACGAACTAATGTAAGTATGGTACGTTTTACGTAGCAATCAAAGGTACCTACCCCACCCGCTCAAAACAAGGCTAATTAGTTAATTGAAATTAATTAATTAAACAAACATTAAAGTTTACACCTTATTGCCTTATAGCCATATTGCCATATCGCCATAGTGCTTTAGCGACGTCAACCCCCAAACCATCCCAATAGTGCACTCTGCACTAAAAACGCTACGCAGTTTCTTCAATTATATTCACTTCAACCATTTGCGTATCTCGTACGCGTTTGCACGTGCACTACGTCATCTGCTGTTACATGTTTACAGTTGCATTTCAGTATAATATTCGACACGTAACACCTAGTTTTTTCAGCTGAAAGACGTTAACAGTTAGTGGTTAGCGATATGCTGCTATTCTGGTGTTCCTGGTTAAGTACAGTTTCATTAAACTTGATTTGGTCAGTGTAAAAATTTTACTTTCATTTTAGTAGCATACTTGGTGGCATAGTTGATTGCGTCAGCTCCAGCGTGCGCGCGCGCTTAAACTATGCCTTGCGTGATGCGCAGAATGTGTGCGCAGAAACAAACGTAGGCACCGTCCTTAACGTAATAATATTGCCATGAAGGGGTTTTCGCTGATATCTTTCCTTTTACATACACGAGGTATAATCACAACAAAGTCAGCAGTCTCGTTTCGTTTTTACTTCAAGTCGCTACAATTCGCAGTTCCGTTTGTCTGAAATTCTCAACGCTGTTGAAGGCTCTTATTGCTAAGACTTCTCTCAGCCTTTCCTTGAAAATACATTTGGTGCAGTCACAACGTGGATACCACTACAGCTACAGACACTGTGGCCAATTCAGCCTCAGCATATGGTTTTATCGTCACTTTTAGAACTGGAACAACCCATAATATTTGTTAACTCTTATTCCTAAAATTATTGTTAGTTGTTTGTCTTCTAGACTTCTCGGCAGTTGAAAGGAAAGACAACATCATATGCTGCCTCCTCTTCATGTTGTTCACGTGAGAACAAATCTGCCGCTGCGCCGATATATGCACGTTCAAATGACAGTGCCTGTAAACGAGCAGACCTTCCCGCTAAAAAAAAGCTCTCGCTTCGAAAATCAAAAGGTACAGTAATAGCCGCACTGTTTATTAATTAATTTCATTAGTTGGCGCTTATTTATTTCCTCGAAAAGATCACATCACGATAACTTTGGTGAAACAGAATTATGCAGTTAATAAAATTTGGAATATGAAAAGTACCCAGCGCAATTGCTTGAAGTAGCCGGTGACTTGCGCCGGGCGCCGGCTAAATTTGAAGACCCTTAATACACTGGTCACTACTCAACATCTTACATGGGGGATTGTAAGAACTAATGATCTTCAGCCACCCAAATTAAGTTATATAAGATAGCTTTTAGAGTCTTTTTCAATAAAGAACGAACATATCATTCACTTTTTAAAAAGAGTCGCCCCAGGCTTAAACTTACGAACCTGATTCATGACGTAGCTGATTATGTCCACCTCCATTGTTGACTCTTCTCCTGTCAGTTCTTGCTCTGATATCACTTCCGAGTGTTCCTTTACTTCACTGACTAACCAGTGATATTGTTTTTCAGCTAACATTCTTGATATGTCTTCAGAAAATTCCGCCAAACTTGCCTTACTCTCGCTCGTGGAATTCCAGTTCTTTACACGATCGACTTCAATCTCGCAGACTGAAGGATCAACCACGATTCCTTCAGTGCTCGACTCTTTAGGGTTAAATGGCAAACCTAAGAGAGACTTCTTCAAACTTGTTTTTCCAGCGCGATCCTGGCCAACTAATAACACTCTACCACGGTAAACATTCACAGATCCTTCCTTCAAAGCATTTTCATAGAGCAGCTTTTGAAAATCTCCTTGCACTCGTATTTCTGCAGGAGCTATAGGTGTAATTAAAAAAAGACAGTCAATTAATTTTCTGACAGCAAAGGCTGTATAAAAGAGAAACACAAACAAACAATTATCTTTCAATAGCACTCAACTTTCCTTTAAGAAGTTCAACTGGTTATTCTAGCACACTTCAGTCACAGAGGTTTGCAGGTGATACGAAAGTAACAAATAACCACAGTCCCTTCGATCATTAAATTGTCTTATCTTACTCGCCTTTACACTAGAACACATTAGCATATCTTGCAAAATTTTAACATGGCTCCAAGGCTAAAGGGATTAAAACAAACGAAATAGCATTGGCGTTTTGGCACCAATAAAAAGCATCTTGTTTTATTCCCATAAGGTTTAGAGATATGTTAGAACAGTCAAGCCAGGTATGTAGTTAGATCGTCATGCACCAGGGCATGGCATAAGGTAACTGCCAATGTTAAATGCTAACCTGCAATGTCTATTAGCATCCTTTGTGATCTCATATCCATTAGCATCATGAGACTTCTAATTTCTTGAAATGTCAAGGGATTACCTCTCACGGAAAGCTTTTCAAGATTGTGCAAGTCAACAATATATTTAAAGACTCTTTTCAATTTGTTATTTCTCAGTTCCAGCTGTTGTAGTTTTTCCAGAGAGTTCAGATTGGCCGGTAGTGTTGAGAGTTGATTGTCATTTACAAACAAGTGCGTCAGGTTAATCAGGTCGAGAACAACTTCAGGAAACTGTGTAAGCTTGCTGTGGTTCAAATTCAGCGCTGTGAGGTTTACCAGGTTTCTTGTACTTCTTGGCAAGCATACGAGTCCACTAAAAAGACGTTACGTAGTTCCATCTCCATCAGTTCTGCCACAGTCACTATAATCTTTCCTTCCAGATTTAATAAAACCTTGCCATCTTCACTAATTTTCTTCGTTAAAGTACGTTCCATTTCCAACTGTACCGCTACAAAAAATACAAAATAAAACGTATAATAACTCCTGATTTAGTTCTTTTACATAAAGTTCTTTTTCTCGATTCAGGACTGCCTCTGATCCTTAGAGTCAAAACCGTAATACCGAAACATGCACTGTCAAATATCCCTCAGTGCTATCTAAAAATCCTTATTGGACACAAGGAAAACATGTCAGCGGTTTAATCTTAGCCAAATTATTTCAAGTATTTGCGTGGCATTAACAATGTGGAGTTCGTCAAAGATATGGAACACGTGACTGCCCATGTATTTCAGCGAAAAAGTATCAGACTTTACAGTGCTTTTCTCGTCTGGGTTTTACAACAATGACTCTAGATCCTCACCGTCAATTTAAAGAATACTGTAAACATCGTATAAGAACCTACTAGAGTGACCCTGAAATTTTGCATTTAAATATTCAAATATATAAGAACCTGTTTCGCCCGGCAAAGAAAAACAGGTTCTTATCCAAACAATTCACTTAATTGTTATGGTCTGAATTCTGGATTTTAAATGTGTGAGAAACATCAGACAAAAAGTTATTGAATGCGTATATGTTTTCATTTATTTATTTCCTTTTATTTCAATTTACACGATGTACATAGTTCATGTAGCCCAAATTTGTTTTGTTCTGTATGTTACCGTTTAGCAAACAAAGCAAGCATTCTTGTTGTTAAAAATACAAGTGCTAAACTATCATGTATTAGAAGTACAATAAATTTATTTCTCCCAATAGTTACACTATGACAACGACTGATAAATAAGAAACTATTACGAACCTAATCAGAATGAATTATGTAAAACAACCCTAAAATATAAGAACCTGTTCAGCCTGACCTCTACAATTCTAGTTTCTTATACGTGAGTTTTTGGAGGAATTGGACTATTGGTACGAGAAAAGCAGTCTTATGCCCCGTTCACACCAAAGCTTAAACATGTTTAAAGCTGTTTAGTTAAACACGGTTTAAAATTGTTTTCTTCATAAAAGCTGCTCACTGATGATCTTTTACTTCAAATTCAGCACAAATTTAAGTTCACCTAAATCCTGCATAAAAGCCTGAGTTGCAGTTCATTTTTCTAAACCGGGTTTAATTAAACATGTTTAGTTGGTGTTAATGGGGTATTAGACTCTGTAGAGGTTAAGGACACAGGATAAGGCTACGTGTAAGACTACACTGGGTGTGTGGAATTTCGCCAACTCACAAAAAGAGCTGGAGCACAGACATAAGAGTGGCACAACTTTAACAGTGACAAGCTAGGCAGTACT
>JAHPZR010029280.1:7500-12500 GCA_019787425.1 Platygyra sinensis | reverse complement strand
GTCGATCGTGTAAAGAACTGGAATTCCACGAGCGAGAGTAAGGCAAGTTTGGCGGAATTTTCTGAAGACATATCAAGAATGTTAGCTGAAAAACAATATCACTGGTTAGTCAGTGAAGTAAAGGAACACTCGGAAGTGATATCAGAGCAAGAACTGACAGGAGAAGAGTCAACAATGGAGGTGGACATAATCAGCTACGTCATGAATCAGGTTCGTAAGTTTAAGCCTGGGGCGACTCTTTTTAAAAAGTGAATGATATGTTCGTTCTTTATTGAAAAAGACTCTAAAAGCTATCTTATATAACTTAATTTGGGTGGCTGAAGATCATTAGTTCTTACAATCCCCCATGTAAGATGTTGAGTAGTGACCAGTGTATTAAGGGTCTTCAAATTTAGCCGGCGCCCGGCGCAAGTCACCGGCTACTTCAAGCAATTGCGCTGGGTACTTTTCATATTCCAAATTTTATTAACTGCATAATTCTGTTTCACCAAAGTTATCGTGATGTGATCTTTTCGAGGAAATAAATAAGCGCCAACTAATGAAATTAATTAATAAACAGTGCGGCTATTACTGTACCTTTTGATTTTCGAAGCGAGAGCTTTTTTTTAGCGGGAAGGTCTGCTCGTTTACAGGCACTGTCATTTGAACGTGCATATATCGGCGCAGCGGCAGATTTGTTCTCACGTGAACAACATGAAGAGGAGGCAGCATATGATGTTGTCTTTCCTTTCAACTGCCGAGAAGTCTAGAAGACAAACAACTAACAATAATTTTAGGAATAAGAGTTAACAAATATTATGGGTTGTTCCAGTTCTAAAAGTGACGATAAAACCATATGCTGAGGCTGAATTGGCCACAGTGTCTGTAGCTGTAGTGGTATCCACGTTGTGACTGCACCAAATGTATTTTCAAGGAAAGGCTGAGAGAAGTCTTAGCAATAAGAGCCTTCAACAGCGTTGAGAATTTCAGACAAACGGAACTGCGAATTGTAGCGACTTGAAGTAAAAACGAAACGAGACTGCTGACTTTGTTGTGATTATACCTCGTGTATGTAAAAGGAAAGATATCAGCGAAAACCCCTTCATGGCAATATTATTACGTTAAGGACGGTGCCTACGTTTGTTTCTGCGCACACATTCTGCGCATCACGCAAGGCATAGTTTAAGCGCGCGCGCACGCTGGAGCTGACGCAATCAACTATGCCACCAAGTATGCTACTAAAATGAAAGTAAAATTTTTACACTGACCAAATCAAGTTTAATGAAACTGTACTTAACCAGGAACACCAGAATAGCAGCATATCGCTAACCACTAACTGTTAACGTCTTTCAGCTGAAAAAACTAGGTGTTACGTGTCGAATATTATACTGAAATGCAACTGTAAACATGTAACAGCAGATGACGTAGTGCACGTGCAAACGCGTACGAGATACGCAAATGGTTGAAGTGAATATAATTGAAGAAACTGCGTAGCGTTTTTAGTGCAGAGTGCACTATTGGGATGGTTTGGGGGTTGACGTCGCTAAAGCACTATGGCGATATGGCAATATGGCTATAAGGCAATAAGGTGTAAACTTTAATGTTTGTTTAATTAATTAATTTCAATTAACTAATTAGCCTTGTTTTGAGCGGGTGGGGTAGGTACCTTTGATTGCTACGTAAAACGTACCATACTTACATTAGTTCGTTCGTAACATCAGAAAACTATATATGGTTCCAATATTCTCTTGTTATCCTTGTGGTACTATTCCGCTCTTAAGAACGAAAGCAATTTGCTCGAAGCGCATGCGCAGATTGATTAGCATTAGCGTTAACTATATGTTAGGTAAACAATACATTTCATACACAATTACACTTGAACGTTAAGTGCTTTTCCTTGTGGTAGAACACAACATGTAAGACGCATGCGCTCTAGCACTGTCAGCATGATACAATCCGTTCTCGAGTTCAGCATTCATGCGTGCGATACCACACTCCTCTTAACGGGCGATAGCAGTTATATTTCAGGTGATGTCAGTTTTCCTTTTTAGTGCAAAGAACGCTTTGTGACAGCGTATCGTTTGGAATCACCCCTAGCTCGGTTAAAAAATGTTGTGTGCTATTTTCAAACTATAAGCTTTAAAGAGGGGAACGAATGGATCTCCTCAGCCGCCTGTTTATTTTCTCCCCCATGAAAGAGAACAAGAAGTTCACAAATGTATTCACCCTAAACATTTCCGAGTTAGCGACAATACAGTAAGTACTCGGTAGTAATGTCGTGACAAAAGAAACTTCTCAAATATTGCTGCAGGCACTGTGTCACTTACGGAAACCGGAAATAAATTTAGTCAGTCTTTGAGGGGACTCATTCACCGATGTAAGATATAAATAATATCGGTAAAGTTAAAACGCTTCTCGGTTGTCTCAATCGATATCATTGTGTATTTTGAACTGGTTTATTGTTAACACGGTACCAACGGTGGCAACCTAATAAGAACGTGCTATTCCGAGACATGACGTGACTATTTGATAATTAAATTAGTAACTGTTTATGGATGATATGAAAATTTGCCTCTTGAATGAAACAAAATCATTCCTCTTCCATTTTTTTCATAAGTTAATAACATTAGTTCATTTTTCTCCAGCAGGAAAAAAGCCAGCATATTTTCCTTTGTATGTTTTTGGGAAAACAAGGGTATCATGTTACAAACTTTGCGAGGAAAACAAAAGTATCAAGTTACAAATGTTAGCGTTGAAAAAATAAAATTATCACGTTTGCTAGTTCAACGTATCTATGAATTAAAAATAAACGAAATTCAACGTGAAACACCACAGTAAAATATAAAACCCTCTTGACAAATAGTAATTGTAAGTTATTTTTGGGCCTTGAACTAACAAGTTACACACAGGCAGCTGATGACTCAAAATGTACTTACAGTCCAGCATAACACTCTGCACTATCTGAGATTGTCTCACTAGTTTAAACTATAAGTAAAGGTTAAAATATTCTTTAAAGACGCTTAATGGCGGTATAAAACAACCGACGTTTCGGCATTACTGCCTTCTTCAGGGTGTTAAAGCTGCCACGTAAAATAACGAGATCTCGTTATTTCACGTAAAATAACGAGATCTCGTTATTTTACGTGGCAGCTTTAACACCTTGAAGAAGGCAGTAATGCCGAAACGTCGGTTATTTTATACTGCCATTAAGCGTCTTTAAAGAATATTTTAACCTTTACTTATACATAAATGGTTTCCTTACTGGGGAGGGGTCAGGAGAAAAAATGTAACGGGCACCGTAAAACGTTTTCTTAAAAGATCAATAGCTTTGAGGAACGCGTGGTTACCCGTACATTTTATATTATGAAATGAAAGTGGCAAGCCTATTGAATAAGTGACTAGTTTCTGGTGGTGAGCCAAAGGTATTTAGGCTGTATTTTAGCTGAACCAGAAAATCGGAAAAAAAAATGTGTGGCTAACCCAATTTTTCTTTGTAGATTCCAATAGCCCTTGCAAAGATCTACTTTTTCCGCAGAGCCCGCTGAAAGCGCTGTTGTAACGATTGTGTTTTTAGAAACATACCGAAAATGGTTTTCATGGTACCATTTGCCATGCAGTTTTAAGGCCTTTATAAATGTGTTTGCTTTCTTGTGACTACTAAGGAAATCTGCGAAGAAATATCCCTTCCTTCTTGTTTCAGAAAAATGCTGATGTCAGCATTTTTGTTGAGATTCAAGGCTAATTATCTCGGAAAAAAAAATGTGTGGCTAACCCAATTTTTCTTTGTAGATTCCAATAGCCCTTGCAAAGATCTACTTTTTCCGCATGGCCCTAACCTGGCGCAAAAACCGTTCTATTTAAAATTAGGCACCGTCCTTCTGCAGCTCTTTTTCATCAAGAAAGCAAAAACGATCGTGAGCTGGAACTGCAGGAAAATGCATTTTGGGGGATCGAAACCACATAAATGTTTTCTCCAAAACTGAATTCAAAGAAAATGTATTCATTTTGTAAACTTCACTGGTATTAGGGTGTAAAGAACAATCAGTAAAAATTGACACAAATACTCACTGTTTTGTTACATGCACCAGACATTGAAGGTTTCCATGTATATATCTATGAGATGCTGAAGCAACTTTAAGCGAAAATTCGCGCCTTCGTGTGTCTAGCGAGTCGCACAGGTCACAAGTGAAGAAGTCGATGTAATAAGTACTGTACTCATGCAAATGTAAAAGCATACCGTACGTACCATTTTTGTAAAACTTTGAAAGCAACTAATTTTTCAAAGGTTTTCAACACTAACCCTTGTTAATAAGTGTACAGAAGTGATCAACAAAATCAGTTAGGGGTGAAAAAAATGCACGGGAATAAACTTCATTGTTATACCTCCCAACCCAAATACGTTTCCTGATTGGAGGAGAACGTGTCACGTGCCATTGGTCAAAACTCAATGACGCCCTAGGGCGAACAAAACTCAACGACGCCCTAGGGAAACAACACCTTGAACTTTGGACTCGCACGTGATCAAGTTGTGCACCTTGAAACGCGGGAAATTTGTCTACCAGTCGGCCTGATGTTGAAAAGCCATTGAAGTAGGACAACGTTTCTCATTAGAGACGGCATTCATTATTCAAGAAAAGGGATTTATAGTCGCAAAAACATATCGCGCAGATTAACAAAAGGGAAAATATGAACGTTTTGTGTCTCCAAGCTTTTGGTTTGGCGCCAAAAATGGGTTACCCACGTTCATCAACTCGCTCGTCGATCGCCGTCGCCAGGTAGGAAAGTATTTGTGTAATTTACAACAAAATATGCTGCTCCTGATCAAATCAAAGTCAAAATGCTCGAGTAAAGCATTAGAAGACGCCAAAGCAACTTTAGTACTGTCTATATTTTTTGTTAGCTGCAAAGAAGAAGACTGTTATCGTGATTTTTCGATAGGACAGGTTGGTTTTGGCAGCCGCTCAATTTTGCGAGTGCGTTCAGTGTATGCAATGGCGTCAAGCGAATCATTTTTTTTCGGA
>JAHPZR010029280.1:0-2500 GCA_019787425.1 Platygyra sinensis | reverse complement strand
CCTTCGGCGAATGTGAACTCCTTGCCTCCGTCTCTTTGGTTTCCCCTCAGAAGCGAACGAGAAAACTGAAAAAAGGAACACTTTCTCTGCTGTGGAAGATTCCACTCTGTTGCGGTGGCATTCAGGAACACAAAAACGCGTAAGGAGGGCGAAACAAAGGGACCAAATCGACAACGAAGCAAGACTTTCTAGTTAAAGCATTGGAAAACAAACATCAAAGCCCAACTAGCCTCGCTTTCATTCGACTCGTCCCGGGCGCTGGCCGAGTGGTCCGCCATATTTGCATTCGGTGTATATCTGATACAATTAGAAGTTTAAGCATTAAAACTGTGGTTAATGAGCTGTCATCTAAAGTTGTTACTAGTTTGTAATCTTTCCCAATTTAGCCATTGTGCAATAGCCTTGAGTCAATGTCCAATGTAAAGTATCCGTTTACCACATGGGTAATCATACGAGAAAGCTCCCAGTATTTTTCCAACATGCTCTCATGTGATTTTGGCATGCTATACTCGCTGCCAACTCCTTCAATCCCCAGTTAATAATCCCATTGTCTTCTGACCCTGTCTCAGTTGTAAGCTATTATTCAAGCTAGGCTGTTCTCTGCTTTCCCCTCCCCCCTCCCTATATTGGTAGCTTTGTCCTGTACAATTTTCCTTTTATTTTTCCTCCATGTGGTTATAATTACCTCTTGTAAGACAGCAGCCTCTGCCTAATGAATGTTATCGGTTTACTTACTGCTACATTCTATTTCCTATATTTTGTGTAAACCTTAGCTGCTTAATAAATAAAGTTTTTTGGTGGCAGAGAAGTGCAACCTAGGCTGCCCCCACTGTAAGTGCTATTGCCACCCTTGGTAATAGGTCCGGATCTCTCCAGGATGGTGCCATCGTACTATCTGACCTATTGTCCTCCCAGAAGGGCCACCCCTCTTCTGGTCCATCCTATGTTACCTCCTAACATAGGTTCCCCTAGAGAAGCTGCTACTCTAGGGGAGATAGGCTCTGCCTTCCCTGCCACCCATGTTTTGCCACTATAATCAGTGTTTTGTTTCTGTTTTCCTGCCTCTACCCAGCAAAAAGGGGGGAGGTGCAACGTTGTTCCCCATATTAATATCCTTCTAGTGTGGCTGAGGAGCCAATTACCCTCGGTGGTACGGTTAGATCTGCCCTCCCACTGCCCCCTCCCACTGCCCCTCCCTCCCACAACATTCGCGTCAGTGTTGTGTCACTGTTCACAAACCCTCGGCTGCGCCTCGAGTTTCTAAATTGTGCTGTAACACTGCCGCTCATGTTGTATACATTACATATTGGGAATTCTTTCATTGTAATACTTCAGTTATTGAATTTACATGTGTGCCATTAAAGTGACTGTATTTTCCGTCCCTGTACTTGATTGAAACTAGTCAAACTTAGTTGTTGTTGTTGCTGCTGTTGTTGCAGTTGACGTTGTTCTTGTTGCTGCTGCTGCTGTTGTTGTTGCACGTGCAGAAAGCACCTATATAGACCTCTTAGTGCTCTGCGTATGTCCTTATTTCGACCAAAGTTCAATAAAGGATTTACAAATGCATTCACAGAGGCGAGGATAAAATAATAAACGGCGATAAGCCCCAAACGTGTTCTATTCCTTTCAATTTTAAGACTGTTGCCCACAGAAATGCAGGCAGGAACGTTAACAACAATACTAGGAGGATTAATCTAACAGTGGCAGTTGATTTCTTTTCTCTCTTCATTACCGCCTGTATCTCTCTTATTCCTTCCGCTAGAGGTTTCTTAAAATATATACCAAGATGACTAAAAAATGATGATAACAAAACAAATACAATAATATACAAGGGTGATTGCATATACAAGATGCTTGTATTCGCCGTCAAACTTGAAGGTAAAGAAACACACCGCTAGTGTTACAACAACGTTGATTAACCAAGGTATTCAAGACATCTTAATGGCACGTGATTTGGTCACGTGATTACGATACCGACCATGGTTTTGTCACTGCCAAATAACGGTCTCTGCTGATGACTGCTAGAGTGCCAAGAGTTGCTAGATTACTCAGGTTGATCATGGCGGTGTCACCGAGGTCCCACTGATAGAGACACATGCGTCCGCTTAGCATTGTTTTTATACTCAGGTAGAGAGAAAACAGAGCATATATCATATCAGTTACACTGGAAAAGTTGAAAATTTACAGAGTATGTAAATAACATGTAATTAACATGTAAATCATCAAAAAGAGACTGTAAAGATTAATTTACATGATTTTTCCCCATTTACATGTTTGTGGAGTTCCATGTAAAAAACATGTAAATATTTCCAGTGAAACATGTAAATAATGGAGGTAACACTGTAAATTTTTCTAAGGAAAGGGACAAGATCATGTAAATGACATGTAAATTGTTCCTGCCAATACTGTAAATAGCCTGTAAATTTCTTGTGATTTGACCATGAAACCCGCAAATAACATGTAAATTTCATACAGGGAGGATGTCAAATCACTGTAAATA
>JAHPZR010029275.1:95000-99077 GCA_019787425.1 Platygyra sinensis | reverse complement strand
TCATCAGGTGATCAACAAGAAAATTCAAACGTGTTTCACGGCGGTTTAGAGGAATTACCAAAAGGTAAACACAGCGGATTAAAAGTGGTTGATTCATCGATCGATCGAAAAGATTAGTTCACTTCAGTCTTTGCGACTTTGCTGTAAGTTTCTGCCTATAGGATTCATACCTAAATGAACTGCAACCCCGGGGAGGGGGGTACTCCCTATAATGGCCTATACGGGGAGGCTCCGCCCGAAAGGGGTACCTTTTTCAGGCTTCAGGCATATGAAAGGGTAGGTATTTCACAAGTTTGGGTATATAAAAGGGTAAGGAAATCACGGGTCACTTAGGTATTTACAATGGCCTTTAATTATAATATTTCGAATAGACGCCGCTTATCAGTCCGGGATCGTTATCATTTTTGATAACCTCGCCAAAACAAACCATAAACCAATCGTTGCACAGGATTTCGTTCACGTGACGTTATTTGGTAGCAACAGTGTCAGGCAACAGTGTATAATTCAATATGCCGGTCGACGAGGCGCTGCGATGAAAGGGGCTACCGTCACAACATCACAATGCAGCGTCATTGAATTAAATTTAGGTTTGCTTCATAATAGGTTATGGGATTATGGAATAAAAACAGAAATGTATGGAAGAAAACTGTCTTTGTCCAAAGTTACTGCGAATTTAATTTCGAGATAGACACCGTGTGCTATTTGTTCCGCGAGTAAAATGACACAACGAAGGTAGACAACAAATATTCTGTTCACAAAAGCGTTGTTTATTGACACTAATATGATAATAGCTTCCATTTTCCCTCAGGCTTCATTTTCTTGGTAGCTGGCGAAGCTGCTTGTTCAACAGTCTGTAGTAAATAAAAACGAAAAAATAACAGTAAATCTTGAAGAGCTGCAACTTAATTTCGTTTAGTTTGCATGATAACAAACAGTATAACTTGTAACAGTTAATTCAACAGCCAGGCTCGGCGTAGTAACACGTAAAATGCAAGTAGCTAACATGTTCACGGAATATTTGTTCCTCCAGAGCTAACATTTAGAGACCCTAAAACATATCTGGCAATACAAACGAGCCGAGAGAGAAGAAACCTGGCAAAAAACAGAGGTGTCAAACTCTACAATTTTCACGCTGATTGCAGCGGAAGCTAACCTGACATATGACCTATGTCCTTCCAAAACCACAGGATTTTTGCTTAGCGAAATATTCAAAGATCCCCAGATCGTACCATACAAAAGGGGCAGATCCTTAGAGATATACTAGTTCGAGCAAAATTTCCTAAAGCGGCTATTACACGCGGATAGGAGTTGCGTAGGCCTGTTACCCCATTGTTGTCACTCGCTGAATCCAACGATCAGCTTCATTACATTAATGACTGGTGTGCCAGAAAACTGACCTAGTTTGGCCGGCATTTCTTGAAAATATCTCAGGACCACGAATGTGTGGACATTGAATCTTGGACTCAAAAATATAGGCAACTTACCTTTTAATGCATTTGCCGATTGACCGTCTCAGGCGATAAAAATACCTCACGTACGTCAGGCAAACATTAGGCGGGGATGAATAAAATCGCTGTCCTCTTCAATGTCGATATCATGTCGTTCGAATTCAAGCTTGAATCAGTTTTCTTTAGGTCTTGCAGAAGTCCTTTTTGAATCGAAGGCGCAGTCTTGCCACAAAATCGACATAAATTTGCTGTTTTGATTCTATGGGTACCAGCAACCGCCATCTCAATACCTAGGAACACATCAATTACAGATGTAGATATGGCCGCCGTTACATTACATTACATTACATTACGAACAGCACATCGCAAATCAAAACAACCCCGTGCACTTTTTTCACAGATCGTGCACAACACTAAAAACAGATTAAATCCCAAGTATATAGCGTGAAGATTAACGACATATTTTTTGTGATTGTCGCAAAAATCTGCAAGCAACTTAAATCTAATGACAAAATGAAAAACATACCTGATCTGTATGCAAAATTGCAAGCGCTGTTTCACTTTACGAGTAGCATTTTACATCGTTTACGCTGGTCTTCAGCCGCCATCTTCAAAACACGCGAGGCTCTTCCTTTCTTGGTACTTATCGAATAGAGTTATGGGTAAAACACCCGAGCATAATCGAACAAATAACGAGCAAAGCGAAGTGAATACGAAAATTCCCAATTTTTGAAATGGCCGCCATTATATGACGTCACATGGTTATCAAAAATGATAACGATGCTTATGGCTGTATCAATTTATTTATTAAGCACTACATGAAAATGAGAACAAGACTTTGTAAAGTAGGTATGTGAAAGGGGTACCTTTTTTCAATAAGAGATATATAAAAGGGGTACCTTTTCCGCCAAAATGGTATATGAAAGGGTAAGGGGTTAGACCTCGGCGCGGAGCCTCCCCGTATTAAACTTTGTTAAGTACCCCCCTCCCCCGGGACTGCAACTTTTTTACGTAGAAACGTCCACGTTTTCCATAAAGGCTGGTTTTCACTAGCGCATAAGCATAAGCATAAGCCGACATACGCAGAAGCAGTGAAACGTTGATAATTAGCGCCTTTAATTGGGGAAATTTCCAACAAAAGTTGTTAATTATCAACATCTTACTGCGTCTGCGTATATCGACTTATGTCTATGCTTATGCGTTAGTGAGAACCAGCCTTAAAAGTTATCTAGTTACTTATGCGAGATCAGCTTATAAGTTAAGCTTATATCTTCAATAATAGGAGTCTCTCTGATGATCTGATTTGGAACCATACTGTGACTGAGAAATCTGATAAATTTTAAACAATAAGACTCGAGGCGTTGACGAATCTTTATATTCGCATATTGTAAACAAGTGAGCTTCGTTTTCGTATATCGATAACCTCACGTCTAAACGAAATAAAGCTGTATTAAATTTTGTAAATACTGCCAGGCGGGTTTTGAAGTTTTCTTTGTATTAGTAAGGACATCCGCTTTGTAACCTGCTATAATTTTTTCTTCTGTTTATAGTTGGAAGAAGAAAAACCAATGATTTCCTTTGTTTGCATCAAAACCTCTGAGTGTATTCAATTTTCTTCATGTAGCGAAGGCAAAATTTATGTACATAGTATAACTTGCTTATACTTTACTTATTAATTTTTGACATAATTTAATAACCAAATTTTAAAATTAATGCGGTCACCCAGTTGTTAACAATTCCTGTAGTTCAGAATCTTAGTGAAGGAAAAAAACATCAATTAAGGTGGCCGAACACAGTTTTCGCGCGCGCTTTTGCAGATGCAATTCAGCACGTGCACAAGGATTTCAAAAAAACAAACAAGCCGTCAATAGAGCGATCATTTTATTTACTCAATACTCGCACTATCTGTGTTATTTTTCTCTATAATTGAAAGCAGTGTATTGATGGCTTTAGTCTTTCATTACAAAGATACGTTAGAAAAGGTAACGATGCAAAGAACCCAGCAATTTTCAGCTTTTCTTTGTTCCCGAAGGAACCCAGTTAAATGCAGCGCATGCGTAGTAAATCGAAAAAATTGCGATTGAGTGAAAAATTGACTTTCGGAGATACGCCTATTTCTCGAGAACCACTCATTAGAATTTCACGAAATTTAGAGCGAAAATACTTTAGGAAATAAGTAACTGGAGGATTCAAAAAAATTAAAATTTAACAAAGGAAATTCAAGATATGCCAGTAAACCTTCAACGAAGGATAATTAAAGATCCGTTTGTTAAATTATTATTAAAATAGCGCTAACATGTGAGTATCGTTACAAGCTTGTTGCATGCAAATTATAAAGAAAATCTAATGACTAGATTTTCTGCAAATAAACAAAAGCGATTTTAAACGCCTGTTTATAATTAATCATGTTGCCATGGCAACGGCACATACGACATTTTAATTATCAAAAAGTTGAAGTTTGTGTTGTTAACTTGCTTGCTGCCATTTTTGGCGACCATAGGTTCAAGGGTTTTAGAAGCAAAGGTAAATGAGACAGAGGTATCAAAAACTGTGTTCAGCCACCTTAATTGAAGTTGAATTTAATGAAAAGAACGAGACTTTTAAATTTGAAAAACATGTTTCGGCAACT